>CAIGRT010152926.1:3182-26456 GCA_903798405.1 Fraxinus platypoda | reverse complement strand
CTGAACTTTCACTTTCTTCTATTGTGGTCCTTTCTCACTTGTTTCTCTTTATTTCCGATACATTCATCACTTGTCCTGCAAAACATAAATTACATAGAATTAAGCTATATTCCAACATATTAATCAACAATTTCCATGTTTTGACAGTGAAATAAGTGTGTAAAAAGCACTTATCAAGTAGCAACGATGCTGTTCTTTGAATCTAGAAAGGTATGAGGCCCTGAACAAAGAGGTACAAAAGCTGCTCCACAATGGGTTCATCTGCGAAGCCAAATACCCTAAGTAGGTTTCCAACCCCATACTCGTAAAGAAAAATAATGGAAACTGAAGAGTAATGCATATACTTCACCGATCTCAACAAAGCGTGTCCGAAGTATAGCTTCCCTCTACCAAGGATAGATTAGAAGGTCAATACCATGTTAGGACATGAGTTACTCAGCATTATGGATGCATATTCAAGATATAATTAAATCCCTATGTATAAGCCGGACCAGAAGCATACCTCGTTTATAACTAATCGAGGTCTCTACTACTATAAAATGATTTATTTTGGTCTTAAGAACGTTGGAGCCACATACCAACTCCTTGTGAACTCCATGTTTGCCAAACAAANTATAAAATGATTTATTTTGGTCTTAAGAACGTTGGAGCCACATACCAACTCCTTGTGAACTCTATGTTTGCCAAACAAATTGGAAGTGTATGTTGACGACATGCTAGTTAAAAGTACGGATGCTAGAGACCATCGACAACACTTTGCTGAGATGTTCGAATCTTGAGAAAATATAAGATGAAACTAAACTCGTACAAGCCTTTGGTGTGAGTTCCAGAAAGTTCTTAGGCTATTTAGTAAATCGTTGGGAAATTGAAGTAAACCCAGAAAAGATACGAGCCATCATCAAAATGAAAACACCAACAAGGTTCAAAGCCTAAATGGAAGAATAGTTGCCCTCGGCTGTTTGTGTCAAAATTGACAGATCGGTACCAATCATTTTTCGATATATTGCGAGAATGAAAAATTCGAATGGACCCCCGAATGTCAAATTGCCTTTGATAAACTAAAAAACGATTAGCACAACCACCTGTCTTGTCAAAACCCAAAGCAGGCAAAACTTAGTGATGTACCTTACCTTGTCTGAACATGCAATTAGTGTTGTCCTAGCTAGGGAAGAAGAAGAAGGGATACATCATCTTGTTTATTATGTTAGCAAAACTCTCCATGAAGTCGAGCTTTTCTATTCTTCTCTAGAGAAGTTGGTATATGCCGTTATCATGGTAGCCATGAAATTATGTGGTACTTTTTGGAATATCCTATTAGGATTTTGACTAATTACCTATTGAAGCAAACCTTGCAGAAACCTAATACCTCAAATCTGATGGCCAAATGGGTTGTGGAGCTCGGACGTTTGACATAAGATACAAGCCTCGCACCTCCATAAAAGGTCAAGGTTTTGCAAACTTTATTGCGGAATTTAGCATTGAGCCATTGGAAGAACATAATGCTTCTTAGGAGCTCTTCGTGGATAGTTCATCCACTGAAGCTCGGTCAGGAGCAGGAATGGTCTTGATCAATCCTAATCGACACATATTTTGTGAGGCCCTACCGTTTGACTTCAAGGCCTCCAACAACGAAGTTGTGTATGAAGTATTGATAGCCAGAGAAGGATGACCAAAGAGTTAAAATTCCCAATTTAGTAGTTCACGGTGACTCACAATTGGTAGTTAAGCAAATCAATGAGACCTACTAAGCGAATGAAGAAAAGATGAATAGCTATCTTCAAGTTGTTAAGAAGAAATTTGAAAATATCCGAACCTTCCAAGTCAAAAAAATTTCCCAAACTCAAAACTGTCACATTGATGCCTTAGCTCGGCGAGCCACAAGTGAATGAATAGAAAAGCTTAACAATATTCATGTAGGAAGAATTTCTGACCCCACTATCAAAATGGTATAAGCAATATCCATAATAGTAGACCCCGAGCCTACCTGGCTAGATAAAATCACCTCCTGCCTAAGGACAGGGGTATGTCCTAAAGATCTCATTGAAGCGAAAAGACTCTGAATTAGATAGTCAATGTATACATTAATTGACAATATTCTCTACAAGTAAGGGTATTTAACCCCTTTGCTACAGTGACTGAATGAGGATGAAGTATGTTATGCTTTACATGAGGTGCACAAATGGGTGTGGAAAATCATTTTGACGAACAATTCTTGGCCCACAAAATCATAGATCAAGGATACTTATGGCCCACAATAAACCGTGAAGCCTTAGAATTTGTGAGAAAGTTCGACAAATGTCAACACCTCGCTCCCATCACCAAAGCCCCACCGGAGGAGCTCAGTTTTGTGATTACTCCTCGGCCATTTTCTATGCGGAGGGTTGATCTAATTGGCCCCATGCCCATAGGAAAGGGTGAAACCAAGTTTGCAATCATTACAGTCGACTACTTCACTAAGTGAGCTGAAGCTGAACTGTTTGCTAAGATCACCAAGCAAAAGACCACTGACTTCATACGGAAATTCATTGTGTGTAGGTTTTGAATACCTTATTCCATTGTAACCAACAATGGAAAGCAATTCGACAATACTCCTTTCAAAAACTTTTGTGAATGCCTTGGTATGAGAAAGCATTTGTCCATGCCGAACCATCCACAAGCTAATGGTTAAGTCGAGGCAATCAATAAGATCATCAAACATACATTAAAGGCAAAGCTTGATGCTCTTGAGGGAGGATAGGTTGGTGAACTCCCCAGTGTGCTATAGTCTTACCGCACTAAGTCTAGGACTAGTACCGGAGAAACCCCTTTTTCTCTAGCTTTTGGGGTAGAAGTAGTGATCCCATTGGAGATAGGGATTCCTTCTTTTTAAACAACAACATAAACGAAGCTGTAAATGAAAAATCCATTCATGGAGAATTGGACCTAATAGAGATGGGGAATGAAGTTGAACTGAGAAATGTTAAATATAAGCAATGCAATGCGAAGTATTACAAACAAAAAGTACGAAAATGAAAATTTGAAATTGGTTTCCTAGTTTTGAAAAAGATCTTCCTCGCCACAAGAAAGGCCAGCTCGGGATCTCTAGGTCTCAACTGAGAGAGACCCTATAGAGAACTATGATCTTACCTAGAGGAGCCTATGAGCTGGAAGATATAGAAGGAACTCTATTGCACCCTTGGAATTCTGAGCATCTTAAGAAATATTATCTATAAAAAGAAATCCTAGTGTACTATGTAAACCCTTCCATAATAATAAAAGAAGAAGGTTTGTGTGTTACTTTACTCCCTAGAATCTTAAGTAAGCCGACCTGAGGTTGCGTGTGGTGCAACATTTAGACAAATTTCTTCTTAAGAAAATCACTATGGCATTGCTCTTAAGCAATCCAACCAGAAGTTGCATGTGCTATAACATTTATACAAATTTCCTCTCAAGAAAATCACTATAGCATTGCTCTTAATCAAGCTGGCATGAGATTGCATGTGCTACAATACTTAGACAAATTTCCTCTCAAGGAAATCACTATGGTATTGCTCTGAAGCAAGCCAGCCCGAGGTCGTATGTGCAGCAACACTTAGACAAATTTTCTTTCAAGGAAATCACTATGACATTGCTCTTAAGCAAGTCAGCCCGAGGTTGCATGTGCTGCAACACTTAGACAAATTCTCTCTCAAAGAAATCACTATGCTTTGCTTTTAATCAAGTCGGCCTAAGATTGCATGTGATGCAACCCATAGACAAATTTCCTCTCAAGGAAATCATAATGGCATTTCTCTTCAACAAGCCAACCCAATGTTGCATGTGCTGCAACACTAGACAAATTTCTTCACAAAGAAATCACTATGGCATTACTCTTAAGCCGACCTGAGTTTACATGTACTGTAACACTTAGACAAATTTCCTCTTAAGCAAGTCAGCCTAAGATTGCATGTTGACGTCGGGCATAATAACGATTATTCTGCAAGTTGGATTCAGCAAATAATTAACAGGGAAGAACGCAAGAGAAAACGCCAAGAATATAAGAAAATTCTTTATTAATCATTCAACATACGAAAATAACCCACAATCCGGGTTAGCTAAAAATCATAATTATCATAATTTTACCAAAAATAGTAAAATTTCAATGTTCATACCAAAAGAAAGTACGTAATAAAAGAAATAATATCCCAAAAATATGGCTTAAATCGAGTTCGTAATTTATGTTAAAAAGGCAAATGAAATATTACCAAAAAAAGAAAAATAACTAAAATTGGGGATTCGGAAGGAAAAAATGTGGATTTTGCCCTCGAAATCGATGCACACCAAGTGAAGCTAGGTGACCAGAATGTGCATGCCGAAAAGAGCTTTTCGAATTGGGGTCATGAGTGCGATTCTGATAACCGTAGTCAAAGTTATGGCCAAAATACCAAAACGTGTCCAAAAAGGCTCCAATTAGCAAAAATCATCGATTACATGTCATTTTTACACTGATCTGCCAACTCATGTACCTCAGCGCCATCAACAAGCTATCGGACAACTCGGCTTCATCTGACTCGGATCCTCATGTACCACATGTGCTGCAACACTTAGACAAATTTTCTCAGAAAGAATCACTATGGCATTGCTCTTGAGCAAACCGGCCTGAGGTTGCATGTGCTGCAACACTTAAACAAATTTCCTCTCTAAGAAATCACTATCGCATTGCTCTTAATCAAGTAGGCCTCAGGTTGCATGTGATGCAATACTTAGACAAATTTCCTCTCAAGGAAATCATTATGACATTGCTCTTCAACAAGCCAACCTAAGGTTGCATGTGCTGCAACACTTAGGCAAATTTCCTCACAAGGAAATCACTATGGCATTGTTCATAAGTCAGCCTGAGTTTGCATGTGTTGTAATACTTAGACAAATTTCCTCTCAAGAAAATCACTATCGTATTGCTCTTAAGCAATCCAGTCGTGGTTGCATGTGTTGCAGCACTTAGACAAATTTCCTTTCAAGGAAATCACTATGGCATTTCTCTTAAGCAAGAGGTTGCTTGTGCTGCAACACTTAGACAAATTTCCTCACAAAAAAATCACTATGGCATTGTTTTTTTAGCAAACCAACCTAAAAATGTGCTAAATAAATGAATACACAAGGTTGAAGTAAACAAACTCAAAATACAAAATAAATACCATCCACCATGATACTCAAAATACTTCAAATGATATTCACTTGGCAAAACGAATATTGTTAGAATACACTAGTTCAACTAAGAAAGAACATTGTTTTTAAACATATAATAAAAAGCTAAGGTACAGGGAGGTCGGATTGGCTAGAAGCCTCATCTTGCTGATCTCAGGCATCCACTCATGGTTCTTTATCCCCAGAGGACATTCTGATACTAACCACCTCAGATAACCTCTCCAGTTCTTTCCTTTCATCATCAAGAGCCTCATGCAGGAAGTCGGTGTTGAAGCTAGGTCTCTCTTTGTCTATATGTTTAATGATTTCCTCTAGGGCAACCACATAAGCATCTTGGGCTACGACATCAAATCCGGGACCAGCTCTCCACTTCTCAACTACATTAACAGCTCTAGCCTCAGCTTTTGTAGCCTTCTTCCTTGCTTCCTTAGAATGGGGGCTCTCTCAGCCTCAGCTCACCCTGCAGCCTCCTTAGCCCCTTTTTTCTCTAGTTTGGCTCAAACGGTGGCCTTTTCACCCTAGATCATTAAATCCTTGACCTCATCCAGCAAAGTCAACTCGAAAACTGATTTTGTATCCAACTCAACACTCTCACTCTCACTCTCACTCCCACTCACTCACTCTCTCACTCTCTCTATCTCCCTCTCGACGAGCTGAGCTCTCTCTGCATCCATGCTATATTTGAGAGTGAGAGCCTAGTTCTTCGCTCCATCCAATTTCACCAACTCAGCCTTCACCTAAAAGAGAAAAAAAAATATGAGATAATAAGAAGAAAAAAAATTTACAAGTACCCAAGGTAACTAAACGACCATACCTTGTCAGCCACCGACATCATGTAAAGGACGGACCTATGTCTGGACAACATACCTATGAACTGGAGGTCGAAATGATGGACTTTGCTAGCTATAGGAAGTGGAAGGAAAACTACCATCGTTGAAGATCGAATCGGGAGGGGCTACAACATCTGAGATTTCTCAACCGACAGGTCGTACTGTTGAGGCTGGCCGACCTCTTTGGAAGCATGAATCTCAGATCGACCCTTCTTAACTCAGATCTATTGACTTTTTTGCTTAGCAGAGGCCTTTCTTTTCTGTGTTTGTTTGGCTACAGTCATTGCTGCTGCCTTGGAAGCCTTGTATCCTAATATCTTGTCACTCTAATCTAAAAAAAAAATCGACAACACACATTAGCAGACAAACTACAAGCCGAACTACAATACTTGAAAAAAAAAAATAAAGCGGGTTCTTACTGACATAAGTAATTGGAGCAAGGACCGAGGTCGGATGATGTAGTTCATGATAAGAGGACAAGTTCGAGTAAGGATCCGTTGAACTTAGATGAAGGATCAATAATGAGGTCACGGGCAAAAAAGGTCAAGGACAGTATAGGATTGCTTGCTCAAGTTACGGTGGATAGAACATTGATCACAACAACCAAAGGAACAAGTTTCATGTTGGGCTTGAAGTAAGAAACAAGATGGAACAACTTAGCCCAAGTAGCGGATGAGAAAGCTGAAAGAGTACCTACGCGACCGCATAATTACCCTGGGCATGCGATCACATGCCTTTATACCGAGAATCAGAGTAACACTTTTGTATAAACTATGCGACCGCATGTCCATACACTATGCGATCGCATAGCAAAATTCTGGGTGGATTTTTCAATTTTCGGAAAGAATCTTAATTTATTTAAAACTCTAGTTTTATGGTAATTCTTGATATTTAATGTATATTGTTTTCTTCTCGTTCTTCATTAAATTAATTTTGAACTTATTAAGAATTAAATTATTGTGACGTTCTACAATTTAAGTAATGTCATAGTTTTGCTCTCAAGGGGTCAAGATATTGTTAGCGATTATCTTCGTTCTTTGGTTCAATAATTTATTTGGTAGAGCGTTCCAAACGTTGATTCTTGGTTTTCTTGAGTTTGTTCTAATTTTTCGTGAGTTTCGTAGCTACTATTACTACGTGGGTTCGCATCATCGAAGCTGAGGTAGAGGCTCTCGCTACAGTCAAGGAAGGGGTTGGAATTGGAACAACCCTGCTTGGAAAAGGTCGGTATTTGAGATCACGTACTTACAAGAACTTTGTTTCTTAAGGAGAGCTCTGATGGTGTAAGCTCGCTTCTGGATTACTGAAGATAAAGTTACCTTTTTCTAATCTGTAAACAAATAAACAGATAGTTAATGAAGTACTGATATATCAGCTCAGTAAATGATGTTCTACATGGAGTTACTTACACATGGGATGATAACAAGTGGGCGTTATGTCCTCTCCATCCACCTTAGATGAATAAAATAAAAACGTTTCCTTCCACTTTTTTTATCGAGGAAGGAGGGTCCAGCACCAATAACCCCCAGTCCTAGGTTGGACATTCGCAAACCACGACCCCGTATTTTTCCCATCCTCCTTAAAGGTGAACCAGGGATCAAACTGCTTCATAGTGAAGTCAGGTTGGCCCAATTTTTTCCATAAAATCAAAGTGGCGATGAGCATCCTCTGCCCATTTGGATACAACTGGGTAGGAGCTATTCTCCAGAAAGCTAAGAATTAGTGGATGACCTTAGGAAATGGAAATCTTGCCAACATTCAGAATAGCTGAGTTGAGGGCAACACAGCAAACCGGAGGGTCATTAGCTTTGTCAATTGGTTCAGGAATTATCATCTCTACTGAGCTCGGTATACCATATTTACCTCGCCAATTCGCTAACATATCACACGTCACTACCAACCTATAAGATTGGCCCCCACTCAGGAGAACTTTCGCCTTCACTCCGAGATTTAACCTCTTCTTCCCTGAAATCCTCAACTTCACCTCGTTCATGCTCCATTCCTATGGGCCGACCTAAATCTCTGGGGTTAACTATTGATATAGGTACTGCAGTAAGAATCTCCTGGCAATTTGTACAAGAAGAAATGGATGGAGTGCGGGTGGAAGGGACAGATTCTTCCTATTGGTTACCCCAACAACGAACCCTGACTTTTTCGAACTCATAAAAAATCGAAGTGATAAAAAGAAAAAGAAAGAAGGGTATTGTTTTGTACCTAGGACGAAGGCAACCTAACTCGAGAAGGACAAAAGCTTGGAAGGAAAGTTTGGCAGCTGGAGAGTCTAAAACTTGAGAACAAAAGTGTAAAAGTGAAAATAAAATGGGGTTTTTATAATAAATAGGTAGACCAAGAGGCGGCCCTGCCAACGGTTGGATCCAGAATAGGCGGGAAATTGAAGGACCCAGATTCAAAGGAAATAAAAGCTTGCAAAGGAAGCGAAACGGTTAATGACACTTGTCAAGGGCATTTATTACTGCAGTGATGGTAGGATTTAGATAAACGTCTCAACTGCATCCAAGGTGAAGTACCGACCTTCTAGGGTAACTGTTGGGGTGTTACCTCTGACCTCGATTAATAACAGTATTCTCAGAGCCCAAGCCCATCTATAAAAGTCTAGGTCGGACTATTGAGATAAGCTTGGCCCCATGGCCACCGTAATCCCAGAGGACATAATAATTACAGATTCTCTACCATACTGCTAAGCCAACCAGTTCACCAATCAATGAAGGACACCTGGCAAGTATGACGTGAGCACATTTTTTTTCCACCAATTAGCCGCAATCAATGTTAGCTCATCTGTTTCTGACAGTGCAACAGGGCCGACATCATGATGATCTAATAATAGCCACCTCAACGGCCAATCAAAGACAAGATCATTGGCACGCCTCCTAAGCTTGATGATGTAGCTGATTTGATATACGAGACTTGAGTTGGCCAATGAAAAACTCATATTTCCTATAAAAAGAAACCAATGGTTCCCCCCTTGTAGATAAAGGGAAAGCTTAATTCACAATCCCGAAACAAACACTGTCATTGATTATCTCTCTTACTTAGGGAGTGATCAAATGCTTGTATTTGGGAGTTGTTATCATAAAACAAATGTTTAATATTAAAGTTGGCCCAATAATTATCCTTACAATTTTTTACATCAACACTGTATATTTCAATTCTTGATTTGTAATATAATTCCATTCATGCGTTTTTGACAATTGATAAATCTATGATATGTAATTTTCTTTTCCAAAACAAATTAAATCTATCCTAACCACGATCTGAATATATTCCTAGTCCAAATTCGAATTATTAGAAAGTATTAAAGTTTAGATTATCTATAAGATTGCACACGTGATAAAATTTATTCCTAACATCTATTGCACATACGTTAATTTTATCGTTTTCTAAATTTATTGTGAGTCTTCCAACACTACAATAAGCAACTAATTATCTAATTGGTAGTCAATCAATTAAATAATGCAATAAGTATGCAAAATTAATCAAGAAACACAATAAATAAACTAAACTACTAGTCTTGAATTAAAACAAATAACAAAAATGGTTCATCTTCATCCAATACAAAAAGGGATCTAGCCTAGCATGCTTTTAGATAAATTACAAGAAAAATAATGGAAAATCATCACCCGGATCATAAAAGAATGTAAAAAAAAAAATTATCTTCAATTTCAATGTTGGATTATTCAAAATCTTGATGTAATTGGCTTCAATTCCTTGCTAGGGTTTAATATTCTCTCTTAAATGTAATGAATTGACATCTTGTTCTTGATGAATTTGATTATATTACTCTGTATAAAGAGGCAAGAGAGTCTTTCAATGTGTAGCCCATGTTTTATATTTTTAGGCGCCGGAAAATAGATCAAAATCGCATCCAATTTGGGTTTAAAAGAGTTTGAATTGTGCACAGGCATAACCATCGAGCGGGCCGTTGATCCAAATGGCTCTCGAGTCATGAAAATTGTTGCATCACGCGCACACCAATATAGCCTGCTCGAGCGCCAGTTTGCTTCTCATCGTCCTCGAGCAACTTTCAGTATTTTGGACATAACTTTCTTTTTCGATATCCGATTGAGATGATTCGAAGTGCATTGGAAAGATAATTCAAAGAGATACAATTTTTTAAAAATAGAATTTTCAATTCAAAAGTTTGCTATCCTAAAAATGGGTCTCAAGTTGAGGCTACAAATTTGGAGCATGACTTTTTCAGCTGAAATTTGATTAGTGAGAATACTTCAAGTATATTTCACTCATTTCACCTCCAATTGAATCCAATTAATCTTATATGATCTTCAATCATCATTTTATGATCGGAATCAACTATTGAATGTTTATACTTTGGTCCCCAAACTTTAGATTTCTTTCTTTTTGCCTAATTTTCATTCATTTCTTTCAATTCAACCAATTTGCATTGAGTTCAACCTAACAAACATAACTAACACATAATTAAGCTAAAACTCTTCAAAATCACTAACAAATACTCCAATTTAATGGACAAGATAAGCGTACTTATAAACTAAAGAGAAAAGAAAGGAAGAGCATGTTTGATGCCCATTTTTTGCAAAAAAAACATTTTGGAATTGTGATTTGATAGAGAATGTGTGGTTAAAAAATAAGACAAATTTTGGATTTACGTATAATATTATTTATTAAAGAATGTGTGGTTGAAAAGAAAAGAGAGAAAACTATATTTTGAAAAGAATGGGAATCAAATAAGGCCAAAAACAAAAATAAATAAATAAATAGAATTGTGTGTTTTATTAAGAATCAAAACCCCATACTTATAGGGGAGAATTGGGGTTACAAAGGATACAACAATCATAATGACTAAAGTTGTTGGGGGTATAAAAGTCATTCATAAACATTACTATACTTACAATACTCCTCCTTGAATGACTATTTATAAAATAACTATCTCATTAAAACCTTTTTGGATAAAAACTCGATGGGACAAAATACCAACAAATGAAAAAAAGAGTACAAATAATTTAGAGTAATAAAATGCTGCCACGTTAAAACTTTGTCAAGAAAATCCTGTGGGACAAACTTGATTGAAAGAAAAAGAGTACAACTACTCACCTTAATTTCAATTCTTATATCAAGTGATCCATGTCTTGTATGTCAATGTTTTCAATATTGATATCTTTTACGTCAATGTTTTCAAGAAAATACAGTGAGACAAAACTCGATGACTACAGTAACATGATGATTCGAAAAATAGCTCTTCGAGAGTTTCATACATATTAGTGTATTATTTTGAGGGTAAAAATCTTGTAGGTTATGAACCAAAACTTTATTAAGAGAAACCATGTGAGAAAAATTTTAATGAAGGAAAAAATAGAACATTTATTCTTTTAAGTACGCTACAAAAGTTTTCTCGTTATAAACCTTGTTGAGAAAATTCAATAGGACAAAACCTTGGTTAAGAGAAAAATAGTACAACTTATTTACTCCCACTCGTAATAATATCACTTGAATTATATGCTTCAAGGGTAATATTAAATTTATATAAGATAAGTTGACTATAATCACATTTATTAAATGCATATCAAATTTCATGCATTGTCATGCTCACTTGGTTGATACTTGTGATTACATCCATCACATGATAACTTATCTATTTACACAAGTTTTCGTGAAATTTATTACGTAAAAAGTCGTACATTTCATATTACAACTTNTTGTGATTACATCCACCACATGATAATTTATCTATTTATACAAGTCTTCGCGAAATTCATTATGTAAAGAGTCGTACATATCATATTACGACTTTACTATTTCCATTTTCATTTCGCATAAGTATATATCTTTAGATGTTCAGACTTTAGATCCAGAAACTTTAAGTTTTTCTAATAAATTCAATTTTAGTGTGATTGCGTCATTTTGTTTAGCCAGTCATTACTTCGGTCGATATATTTCAACGAATTTATTTTGATTCATCGCTATTGATAAAATGATGCAGTACATCATGTACAAAAGTGTTGTCAACAACTTGTCTTTTCGATTTATTTCTTTCTCCATAACTTATTGAGATATTTCAATTTTCAACATATCAGATACATGAACATCTTCCTGGGTATTATAATTTGATATGTCTAAATACTCATCAAGAGTACATGCCTCCTTAATAGGATCGCCTTTGTTAATTACTCCATTTTTGTTTGAAAAGTTTTATTTTAGAATCGAATATCATCATGCTTCAATCATGTCATAAATTTATCAAATATAAAATTAATTAATTGTCCTCTAAGATGTTAATTCAAGTTGGAGCATTTAAATCTAGTGTGTGAGATATTGTTGATTTATTTTGTTCGAACTTTTAATTCGAATTATGTTTTTCAAGGATCTAAACAATATAACGATGCATTTGTACATTATTTTCAACTTCTTAATTCATCCCCCGAATCCTGAGAAAATCGTCCAATCAAATTAACAATCAACAAATCGAGTTATGAAAATATTGTCTATTTAGGATAATTGCTTAAACTACGCATTTATTTTCAACATAATTTACTTTTCATCGCAATGCAATGTGTTGGATTAATTATACATACATTTACACTATCAAATAATTAGATGGAGAAATCGAGCTCTGACCATAAGCCAACTATAATAGGGAGAACTTAGGGGTGTCAACGAGCCAAGCCATGAGTCGAAACTTTTTGCTCAGGCTCGGCTCGAATAAAAATATTTCGAGCTTTTTTTTGCCCGAGCCGAGAGCCAAAAAATTTAGGCTTGACCCGAGCTTTCGACTCGGGCCTTAGCGAGCCGAGCCAATTCGATTTTATTTTTTTTATTCGTGACAAATCTAAATTTTTTTTAAAGAATTTAAAATTTGTGCAATTTATACGTATTATAAATAATAACTAAATATTAACATATAAAAAAATTACAGCTAAAATTAAAAGAAAAAATAAAAAAAAGAAGTGGTAGGCAATTTTTTATTTCAAGCCGTCTCCATTTTTTTTTTTATATTCGTGTCTAATCTAAATTTTTTTTAAAGAATTTAAATTTTTTTCAATTTATACGTATTATAAATAATAACTAAATATTAACATATAAAAAAATTACAACTAAAATTAAAAGAAAAAAAAAATAAATGGCATGCAAGTTTTTTTAAATTTTATTTTTCAGGCTCACAGGCAGGCCCATCGAGCCGGCTAGGCCTTTTTTCGAGCCGAGCCGCCCAAGCCAACGAGCTATTTTGCCATCCCTAGAAGAACTTGATGTTGGCACGATGTATAATAGCATTCCCTAAACATAAATGTTAAAACATAAATGTTAAGTGTTTTGTTCTCAATTAAATTAATTGGAGACTTTTAACAAGCAATTATGTTAAACCATTTATCAACATCCCAACGAACATTTATTAAAAGGTTGAGATTTTGGCTCACTAGCATTAACAAGACATATTGTCTTGATTATATAATCTGAATGTTATGCTCACAATCATCTAATAGATGTATCAAATATATTAGATACAAATAATACTTAGATGATCAATGTGGTGGGGACAAGGCCTCATGTATCACCCTAATTAATTTTCAAAAATATAGGAAATTCACCCATATTTTAATTAGGGCGATCAATGACCCATTTTCAATTTAAAAAAAGGGAACAAATTTCATAGAGGAATTTTTTGGATTGAAAAATCTTCTGATTCTTCGTTAAATATCTATTTGAATTCTCATTTCACATCATTATTCATCCAATGATGGTCCAACTTATCGTCCCAACAATAATATATTCAGTAATTGAATTTTTGGTTCAATATAATGTTTGGCATTTGAATAATCATTCAATCAAACAAAAGACATAGTTAATTCTTAAAAATATGATTAACCGTGATATAATCATATAAGAATCAATGTCCACATAATATAAGTTGTATGTTTTTCCTCCAGTGACAAACACAAATTCATAAATTACACATGAAATGTTTTTCAAGATATATGCTACTTCGAGAACACATTATATTTATTATTGCTTCTTCAAGAGCAATAAATCAATATTCTTCTAAAATATTAAAACTTATAATTTCATACTCTTCCAGAGCAATAACACATTAGTATAATAATTATACAAGAATATACTGTTCAGAAATAAAAATATAACTTCTGTTAGATTTTATTTAATTATACTCTTTGGGAGCAAGTAAAATCTAACTTAAATATATGTAAATAATAGCATATTACTTCATAAGCAACAATATTTTGTAGATCGATGAGCAAAAAAAATGGGTAGTTAACTAGGAGAAAAGATCAGTATAAAAAAAATATAGATAGATTTGCGTTCAAAATTAATGTCCAAATTAAAAGGTGTGTAGAATCCATCTCAGAATCAAATTGGTCTAATTACAGTTGCAGCCCTATTTCATACCACCACACCATGAGTATAGGATATTGGAGATCGTGAAACTAACAAACATTCCTTAGCACCGTATGATAGTCGTGTTTTCCTAGCAATAATTATTGAATAATGATTATTGTACAATGTTGGGTTACAACCTCTCACAAGGGAGGTAGGGCCCACTATTATTTTAATTGAAGGGCCCACCTCCCTTGTGAGAGGTTGTAACTCAATGCTGTAACCCAAGTGTTGTACATGTAGCATTTCCCATAATTATTTCATGATAACATCCTGACGCGCAAGGCATCCACATACTTTCTGACTAATTTACAATATATTAACAGTGGAGATTAGGGAAAAATTTTTGAATACCACTTTTATCCTTACATGTTTTACCTATATGCCCAATATACTCTCGTGGTTTACAAAAAGAAAAAAAAAAAAATTTGAAAGGTTGCATTAATATGTATAGTTATTATTTACCCTTATTTAAAAGTTTTAATTGACAGTTACATGTGAATATATCTAAATTTAGATAAAAACGGAATACCAAATGATTCGATTTAATATTTCTTTAAAAAATTATTTAAATAAGATAATTAATAATTAATATTTCTTTAAAAAAATAAGTCGATTAATTTTCACTAAACACAGTTATTACTAGTTATTAGCACACAATTAATAAAAATATTATTGCATACAATTAAAAGAAATTATAATAATACTACATATATAATTAATTTGAACTGACATATTTTATTACGTCCATTAATATTAATATATAAAATTTATTTAAAAAATATTACTTGTACAGTTAAATTTGTTTAAACCTAATATTAGATATTAAAAATAATATTGGACAATCGATTTGTACAATACTTGATCAAAATTGGTAATGGACCAAACCTAATATATAGGAGAACTTCATCAACTTACCAAAGGAGATAGTTATTGCATGTGACAATGCTGAAATTTCAAAGTTACACTTAATCAATGTAATGTTCTCAGGTTTAACAAAAAAAAGCATCTTCTTTTGATTATATGACCTAACGTGAAACTCTTTCAACCAAAAATGAGTATGTTGAATACCTCAATGACAAACTAATTAGGTTATTACATGGAGAAAGTGAAGAATTTGTCAAAATTGATGAAACAATAGATGAGAAAATCAATTTTATCAAGAGGACTTCCTAAATACATTGTTGTCAAATGGTATCCCTCCACATAAGTTAATCTTGAAAAAAAATTGTTTAGTGCTACTCTCGAGGAATTTGGACTCACTATGGAACAAAAATGATTGTCGTGATTTCAAGAAACATATTATCAATGTAGAAATAATCATTTGGTGAGGAATTGATGATAAATTGGGTGGTGGCAACCGTGGATATCGATCATAAATCATGAAAAGAAATTGAACACTTCGTGGTCACTTATTTAGGGAACGGTCAAGTATAGAATGTACATGTATTGGTAATGATTTTTCTAAAAGTCGGCAATGGAAAAGAATTTGCAAAATTGGTTTCTACAAACTCACAACCACCAAGCATAGAAAGTTATTACTACCTTACTTCGATTTTTGGAGATTCGTAATGAATATAAATAGAATTTTATGTTTTATTAAGAACCAAAACTCCATATTTATAAAGAAGAATTATGGTTACAAATGATACAACGGTAATAATGATTAGGGTTGTAGGAGTATAAAAATCATTCATAAATATTACTATATTTATAACAAAGAATATATATTAGATCCAACGGTTTATTATTCTAGATATATTCTTTTATTATAATTGTAAATTAATTTATTGAGTCATTGAACATATTTTTTTTGTCTATGGTTTTTGTTTTTATAGTTTTTAATGGGTTTAGGCTATTATTTTAAACTACGATGACTTACTCTTGGACAGGGCTTGTTCAAACAAATTCTTTGATAAAATGCTCGGCCAATTATCATTGGGTAAATTAGGCCAAATGCCCTATTAAACTAACTAAATTGAATAATATCCTTTCAAAACTAATTAAACCATTTAACATGTAATTAATACGTCCTAAACGTCCCAACCCCCACCCCCCAAAAAAAAAACGTAATTCAATATCCCCAATCCCAAAAGAAAAACCATTTTTTTCCACATGAGGCTTTTCCTCTTTAGAATTTGTTGTTATAACATGCTTTGCAGATTTTGCAGCTACAACCATATTCGTTGATGGTGTCTCAGAAACTCATTGTTGTTCCTCAGTTGAATAATTGATCGGAACCAGAGGTCTCATCTTCTTTTCATTGTGCGCATCCTCGTCCTCATATTCGTTAAATACAGAATGGTTTTTGGCTTTTGAAGAGGATGACCAGCTTCATGACACAGCACATGCTCGCATACTTTCTGGAGACATGGCATATGGTGCTGAAATCGATGTGGCAACAGTGGCTCCGACATTGATGGGTGTCGCGGTTTTATAATTTTAGCTTTCTGCACAAACATAGAGCAATCCTGGTTCTTATTGGTCATCTCTTTAAATGATAGAACATCCACTTTCTGTTATAAATTTCCGGCACAAAAATATATAACAGGCTTGGATGCTAGATGAATATCAAAGCTTCCTGAACACAAGTGAAGTGTCTTGTTCTTTTTGTTCCTATTTCCTTTTCTATAAATATTTTTTAGAAATTTTAATCTTATTATTCTTCTAGCATTGCTGTAAAAAATCACTTTTTCTATTTGCCAGAAATTATATTCAAGTTTTTCAATTAAAATTTAGCATGTCACATTAGGTATACTTCTGCATGTACATGTCTCTCTATGCGCACATATTGTATGAAGGGTTACCTGTTGAGAGAAGTTATTTGCATTTTCCAGTTTTTAACCCATTTTTTCCTTTTCCATTCACCAGGAGTTATCTCAAATTTGTACAACATGACTCAATATGTACAATGTCATTTTTTTAGTGTTTGTCACTTTTTTGAATAGTGTTTATAGTGGTAACGATAGAGAAAGCGGAGATTGAGTTGAAGATGTTTGACGCTTGACGTTTTGATTGGTGTTTTGTCGGTGAATTGAAGTAGAAAATGTTTTGTGGTGAACAGAGAAAGAGGAGGGATGTGGTTTTGTTGCTTTTTTTTATTATTATTTCTATCACTTTATTTACCTAATTCCCATTTTAAATTGGTATTTTGTCACTTTTTTAAATTTCTGTCACTTTTTTAAATGTTTGTCACTTTTTTGTCACTTCCTTAAAATTTATATAATTTTTTTTAGTGTCAAACATTACTTTTTATTTTTAACACTTAACTTTAAAAAGTGACATCGCGATGTCACTTTTTTTATGAACACTTCATTTTATCAAGTACTTTTTTATTTCCAAAATACTTTTCATATGATTTTTCAGATACTTAATTTTAAAGGTATTTTTGTAAGTTGTCCATTATCTTTTTACTTAAAATGGCCCATTGAGTCCATTGCGCTTATGTAAAAAGTCAACAAAAGTATTTGCCATGAAATATAGACTTTTCTTTAACTCTTTTGTAGTTTTCTTATTTTTCCAAATTAAAGTAATTGTATGGATGTCTTTAATTATTCAACTGTACTACATGTACATTACAACTTATATATTTGTTTACCAAAAGATAACGTCGCGAGATTTCACTGAGTCAAAAACTTACCAACCAAATGAAGAAAAAAAATCACCTTTTTTTTTTTTTGTCATTAATCAACATTGCAAAAGCACAATCGTTTAAGTAGTAAATAAATTTTAACAGTTTTAATTTAATTTATGGTCACATCATCACCGTGTAAAAGAATATATAAATGATGATGTACAACAAGTATTTTTCTTAATTATTTGTTAAATTTATAGAATATAGAGATAATCATCCATTCTCGTCCAAAGAACAATGGTCCCCAATTTTCAAAATAATAATAACAATAAATAATATTCATAATTTGGCATTTAAGAAAATGAATTTTAGTTTTTTCTTACATGTGAAATAATATTGTAACACCACCAAGTAATTACAGGGTACACTGCATATCCCAAAAGAATAAAGCTACGTGTACATAATGTTTTACACAATGCTTTACACCTCCCTCACATGGAGGGGACCCACACATAATAAAATAATCGTGGGCCCCCCTCCATGTGAGGGAGTGTAAAGGATTGTGTACACCATGAGGTGTACACGTAGCATGATCCATTACAAAAACTCAAATAAAACTTTATTCTCGGAGCGACTACACGAATCATTGTTTGCCATCTGCGTCAATCTTAAATCCATAATTATGGAATATGAGCATTAATGCAACTGCCCCAATTTAAAAGGGAACCATAATTGTGAGACAACTATATATTATACATAACCAAAGAAGAACACGCAACTCTGTGTTGAATACTCAGAAACGTGTTTCAATGAAGCCAATTATAGCAAAGTTATAATTGTGATTGTCTGCAGTTCCCGTTGAGCATTCATGTCTATGTTGGAACAACGTTTTTGTCACTCCTTAAAATTCTGGAAAATACCATGCATTTATGTAACTACTCCATGGTTGTTACCATGCTTATTACCCAATGTCGTACTTTTGCAGCTTCGCAATGTCAGTGGTTGTAGAAGCATATACGAAGACGAATACGAAGTTTTAAATTCCCGGTTTTATTTTTAAAATTATGTTGCGTGTATTAAATTTTTACATATGAGTACACTTGTACATGCATGTGAAGATGAAAGTTTAAATTCTTTTTCTTGTATACGTAAAATTATGACATATATATTTTATGTACTTATTATTTATTTGGAAGTGTAATTTGTGATTATAGTTGTTACACAAAATCATAAGTGCATAAATTATATCAGTTCAATATCAAAATAGAGATCAGTATATAAGAATTTAAGCTACTTTTCTTAACAATATTGTTCTTTTAAAATGTCATTTCAAATCTTAATAGATATCGGATCCTAATGCCTTAATAGGTTAACTTTTTGATATGAAACTCTAAATCGTAATATGGTATTATAGCCTATAATTAAAATCTGACGAGCAATTCTATCCGAGTAAGATTAAAAATTGAGCACACAAATTTATAAATTGGTCTACTAAGATGATCAACCATCTTGTCAGACATATTAAAGGATAAATTTCAACATGTAAATTATCGAAACAAAGACTAACATATAAGGATTTGAGTCAATCCTCTTAACAAGGTAAGTTTTTTAAGATCGAACCATGTAATAATTTAATGATTGAATAGTGCGATTATAAAACTATTATTCAATGATGAATTGTGTAGGACGTTTTAAGTTCATAGGTTTCCCTAATCTAAGGGATCCACCCACCATCAAAAAAATAATAACAATTAATCACATTAGTGAAGGCCATTTGTACGAAGCAATTTCCAATAGTATGCATTTAAGTCCCTAAACTTTCTCAATGTCAAATTTAGCTCCCTGAAAGTCTTCAAATTGATCAATTGCAACCCAATTGATCATCAATTGCTCGGAATCACCCTCCAATTTAGCCTTTTTCATGCTAATTGCATCCAAATGTATTCGAGTTGGGGACTTACCTACAATTAACCTATTTATACATATATTTGGCAGATATCAACTCAATAAATAATAAGTAAGTAAAGAAAGAAAGCATATATCACACCTCAAAATTTAAACTCTTGTTCGTACAAAGCCGACTATCTATTAAATAAGCAAACAAACAAACATAATAATCAAGGCATTGAATAACTTTACCGAACTCATATCAAGTAAGAAAATTATTGAAAAAACACAAAGAGGTCATAAGTAATGTAACTTAAACTAGTTTTCACTTATTCATGCTTAATCAATGTGTGTGTGAGCGCGCGCGTGCTTGCTTGCACATAGTTAATCAAATCCCCAATGAACTTTTAAGTTGATTATTTTTCAACTCTTAGTTGTCAAATATATCGTTTCATCTCTCAGTGTGATACATACCTTTACTGTATTTTTCAATCACATATCGAGTATGTTCATTCTAAGGTTGATTTCACAATATTCATTCATTTATCACTCAAGTTTGGTTTGAATCTCTCCAATGAAAGTTAATATTTGATAAGTGATGATTCTCACTAGATTTGAATATCTCAACCTCCAAGTATCACCTAGAGTAACAAAAGATTAAATATCCGAGACTTAGCTGGACAGAAACAATGTCTATAATTGTAATGTCACTATCTCAACACACTTTGATGCATTTTTTTTAGTTTTCACGTGTCCCATCTTATGACCTCTATGTGGAATTTTACCTCCTCGTCGGTTTAATCACAAAATCAATTGTTGGACAATCAATAAATTCAAAAGAATGTGTGCTAATTTTATCTTCATTAATTGCTACTTCTTCATTCCTTTGTGATTAATTTTCATAATCTTTACACTCTTCCTCAACAGTTGATTTCTCCCCGAGTTTATTGGTCCGCCCACAATCCAAATTTTCAGACAATGACCCATTCCTTTCAACTTCTGCAAATAGATTATATCCCCCACTTTTTAAATTCGTCCTAGTAGATGGCATCTCCCATAGGAATGTTGCCCTCATCCTACTTGACAAGTTCATTATAATATTTTGGATGTACATTTTCATTCAACATGAGGACCATCTCCCACAAACACGTAGCTCTCATCATATTTGATAAGTGCTTGTATTCAACATTTTTAATATTGTTTAAATCAAAGAAAAGTTTCAACACGTCCGAATAAATGCACCAATACATGCAGTGCCCAGTATAATGCACACATCACAAATTTCACAAATTAGATTTCCTACAAGCATATATTCATTGTCCATATCATGAATAATCATTGAAAGTTTTGCTGCTACTTTATTTCTCTTCATTCCCTGTCAATGAAATCAAGAAAAACAAGTAAAGCACCTAAAAAGAGGAAAATAAAAAAAATTCAACTAAAGTGAGAATCAACTAAAAACTAACTAAATAATTTAATTCTCCAACAACGGCGCATAACACTCGTCAATTTTTATTCCACAAGTATACAAATCGTGAAAAGGTAGTAAAATGGACGTGAGTCCAAGTATCAGTTCCACGATGAATTAATATTTAGCATAATTCTCAATTAATTCTATCTCTTATCGAATGTAAAGTTGCAAATAGATGGGTGGTGTGATGGTGATTATAGTTAGCAACCTAAACTTATTAATTGGCTATCTAACCTAATCTAGTGGTAAGAAGTGTTACGATTACTTAGTTAATTAATTAAGTACTAGGACCTCGTTTTTCCCTACATTCATTCATCTTAGCATTAATTCCATAATTTAACAACAATTATTTGATATGAAGATCAGTATTTTTATCATGTTCCATAGTCCCTCTCGAGACGAATCAAACATATTCCTAAGCACGATCCAATAATATTCTTATCCTGAATTCATATGCGAAAAATTGCATTAAAAACACAAGAACATCAATTGAATTATGAAAGAATTACACATTATTCCTAACATCTATTTAACCTTACAATGAATATTGTCACATGCTCTCTTTCCCATTCCAATAGGAGTTATATATCAATTCAATTAGTGGCCAATTAATTGAATGCATTAAGAGCATAACAAGCATTCAACACCAAGCAATTGTCATACTATCAAAATTGTATAATGAATATCAAAGCATAGAGTTCAACGTTATCTTAACATTTAAACAACTAGCTAACATAATAAGATTACAAGAACACAAGAATAATAAATAAAACATCACCTGAAAATTAGGATTTAGGAAGAAAGATTGAAAGTAGTCTTCAATCTTGAATTCCTTCAATAGTTCTTGATTTTCTGTCCTTTGATCTTCTTCTTCTTCAATGATGTACAAATATATAGAAAAGTGTCTTATATCAAAAGCTTCTTCAAAGCTTTCTAAGAAATAGTGATTTGATCTTCAACTGGATATCTTAATTATGGGGAATATGTGTATTTGAACCTTCAAATTTCCACTATAGCTTTCTCTTATGGCCTCCTTTGTTTGGGGATGAAGATACGTGTTTATAGGTGAAGATTTAGGTCAAATTCATGCCTTGTAAGGTTGCCATAAAGTGGTAGATCAAGAAAAGTAAACAAAATATTTTTTATCCGATATAACCATGTTGTCGCATGGTACAAATCATAGTGATTGCACGGTTATAAACCAAAACATTCTTCTCCTTGAAATTAACCTTTGCTATCGCATGGTTATAATTTTCAGCATCTTCCGTATTCATTTAAGTTGGTCCCTTTTTTCACCTTGTTTCCACTTGGTCCTTACTTCTTATAACCTTTAATCCTTTATCTTTAATTGCTATAAATTGATCCTCAACATTACTTCTTATAACCTTTAATCCTTTATCTTTAATCGCTATAAATTGATCCTCAACATTCTTCAATCATCCATAATCGATGTGATGCAAGTTTCAACAGTATGAAATTATGTCCCTAAACTTTTTAAATAAAGCATTTAGCTATCAAAACTTGTGAACAACTTCTGATTTCTCCAATGAGTCTTCCAATTGATCAATTGCAACCCGATTGATCATCAATACTCTAAATTAGCTCCAATTTAGCATTTTTTATGCCAATTGCATCCAAATGCATCCATGTTGGGGGTTTAACTACAATTAATCAATATATTTACACTTATACTAGGTAGATATCCCCTCAATAAATCATAAATAAGTAAATAAATAAAGCGTAAATAAGTGCATAATTAATATGCGCTTTTTAAACCATGGGAAAACTAGGGATTGATTGGAGGGTTAAAGTAAGAAATTTTGGTAAGGAAGAAGTGAGATGAAGAAGAACGATAAGGGGAAAATTTTGAGTCATCCTCTTTTTTTTTTTTTTTTTTTTTTTTTTTTTTTTTTTTTTTTTTTTTTTTTTTTTTTTTTTTTTTTTTTTTTTTTTTTTGTTTTTATTTTTTT
>CAIGRT010152901.1:2403-15506 GCA_903798405.1 Fraxinus platypoda | reverse complement strand
ATTGATTTTAGTACTCCTTCTTCTTGATTTTTCTCAACACTAATTCAAAGCCAATAATTTTGTCATCGAAGAAAACGTTGATGCACAAATTTCGAATCTTTAAAGTTTTTGGTGGGTTGAAGATGATGAAAAGAGGAAGAAGAAAACTTTAATTTCAAAAATGGAGAATAAGGTTTTACAAAGAAGGTGAAGTAGAAATGACGATATGAAATGANAACGTTGATGCACAAATTTCGAATCTTTAAAGTTTTTGGTGGGTTGAAGATGATGAAAAGAGGAAGAAGAAAACTTTAATTTCAAAAATGGAGAATAAGGTTTTACAAAGAAGGTGAAGTAGAAATGACGATATGAAATGAGGGAATTGAGTTAATAATTGAAGGATAATTTTGTCATTTTGTCAATTAAAACATTTTGATTTATTTCTTTATTTTTATTCATGGTCAAAGGCCATTTCACCAATATCATTGTCCAGTTGGGTCAAATGGCCAAATTCCCCTATAAATTTTTAGCAAGACAGATTATGACGAAAGAAAGATGACATCCCATTACGTTCACAATTCTACTTTTCATAAAGACGATTTTGTCCATGTTCGAATCTTTTTATGCATAATTTCACCTCTTCGAATTGGTCACGAGGCAACAACCTTCGACGCCCTCACACCATTGTGACAGCTTACTTTGACAAGAAATGGCAAAAGTGCAACGACCTAGCCCAAACACAATAACGTTGTAAAGTAACTTATTGAGGGGGTAGATTTGGTACTTTAAGAAAAAGTATACATAGGAGCGTCAACCAGTGTGAATGTTGCTTCTTTTTTTTGCCACCATTTTTAACTTAAAAATTCCTATCTACACAATGGGAACACAAGGAACATTCTCAAAACTCGAAAGCCAATAAGTTTTTCGAAATTAATTCGTCAATTTATCCAACATATAAACAAACATGAAGTACATTCAGAAATCACGATCTTGAAATCATAGACCAATTTACAACTACTATCGGTTCAAAGGTGTAAATCAAGAGCAAGGTTCGTCTATTGGATCTCAGACAATCTGAGTGCACTCTTACACGTTGATTTAGGATTACCATATGCCGGACGAGAGACGAGGCATCATTACAGCAGCAGCAAAAATCTACGAATAAAGGAGTTCACCTGATGACAAAGAGGCCATAGAAGACAATTAGACAACATGAAGTTAGAACAAAGACAACCTAAGTTTCTGCAAGTAATCACCGAGAGTAGCAAAGCGTGCATGTCCCAATGAATGAATGGTCTCGTCGTGAAAATATCCTATCGTAAAAGGGACTTAAAAAATCTGGTCACCATTTAACTGTTCGATGCGAAACTAAGAAACTAGATTGAGGGCTTGTTTGGCATGGGTTTTTAAAAGTCAAAAGCTACTTTTGAAACTGATTGAATAATTTCTAAGAAGTACTTTGTCTGCTTGGAAGAGCTTCTAGACAAAGCTGGCCCAAGTTGACTTTCTAATAAGCTCTTCTACAAGAAGCAGAAGCTACTATACCAAACAGGCTTTAATAAATTGCTTAAGCAGTCAGGTTCAAGAAACTCAGTTCAGCAGAAAGGATAATCTTGTGCATCAACAAATTCCTTGATTAGAATGCAATATTAAGCGGAAAGTTCAAAACCTAACACTTCCAAAGAGTTAAAGCAAAACACAGATTCAGATATTATAGTACGTGTATAAGCACTTCCAATAGAATTCGCCATTTGGGTGGGAGATAAAGAGCACTATATAAATTTCGATCTAAAGAACCTATTAAGAATCCTGCGTTCGATTCCCATCTTGCAAATGCCAAGACAATAAGAGGACTATTTCCAGGTATGTAGGACCATTTACGATCTCATTATTCAATATCTACATGAAAAGCCAATAGCTAAATAGAACAAGGCATACCGTGAAAAGGAAATCCATGAGTTGATGCAACTGCTGAATCAAAACTTAGTTTGCCAGAGTACTAGAAGTACATGGCGCTTGCACATTGTCATCGGTCAAAGAAGAGTTGCCACCCATCTCTAAGGTGTGCTGTTCAGCTGGAACTGGAGTTGAGCTATCCTCCGTATTATTTGACATAGAAGCTACGTTGGTTCTACTATCTTCCGCTATTTCAAGATGATCCATCATGCGGGATACAGGTGCAATATCTGGATCAACATCTCTACGAACCACAGTGGAAGGGTCGGGCGTCGAACTATTGCGAGCAAACAGTCTCTCCTTCCAGCCTCTTGTGCTCTTGGTTATCGAATCTCTGTATCTGGAGGGAAAAAAACAAATTGTTCATTCCAAAGACTCGCCAAAAGAAAAACTTGCCTCCTCTATCCTAGAGTAACACACTTTCAGGAAATCTAAATTTAACGTGGTTTGGTTGCGACTTCTAAGATCTAAACCATTGAATTATTTTTTCTTCTGCTCTTATCCTTTTCGTGCTTCTAGTTAAGTTGAAGGTCAATAATTGAAAAACATAACCTGATTTGTCTGATCAAAATCAAAGCCCTCTAGAGCCATTCAAAAAGATTTAGATCTAGATCGTTGATTGGAACAAGTAAAAGGGGGTCGCATCTACCATAAAAATGGTTTTTTTAGAAATCTATAACCATCTCACTAGTGAAGGTACACAACTCGATATACAAACACAACTGGAATCTTTAAATTTGATAACAATTACGAGATGACCTGAAAAGAGAAGTATGACATTTACAATAGGACCTGAAGAGCAAATGATATTCTCAGTTTCCTTATACCTTGTTGACAATGCACCTAGTCGAGATTTGAGAGACTCTGAGAATGACTGCAAATCAGAGGGTCCAGCTCTATCTTGACTGTTAGGGGAAGTCTGAGAAGGAGACCTCCTGCAAGACAACTTAAAGACTAAGCTGTACTGAACAATAAATATGAGGGTAGAAAATACTAAAACAAAGATCAAGAAACGCAAGTACCGATTGATAGAGGAAGTTCCAGGTTGATTTGCAACAGCGCTTGATCCTGTCATTGGGGCTGTAACCTGATCAACTTGAGCAGGAGATGGTTGTGTAGTAAGTTGTGCAGAATCTTCTTCTACAGTAATAAATGGAGAATTTGGGCTAGCTATCATGACTGTAGGAGGTGTTCCTACTCCACCTCTATGAGCAGGGGAAGCAGTAGAAGAAGAGGAAGAATTTGGATTAGTTGAAAACACCAGAAAATGGGGACGGCCTTGAGTAGATGACCTACTCCTATGACCTTCCCTCCTACCAAGCTGACGAGTCCTTCCCATCGCAGCAGCAGCAGCTAAGTGTTGAATAATGCGTTCTTCAAGTTCAGAATCACTTGCACTAACTGGTAACTGTATCAGAAGTAAATATTATTTGAACTCGCAACATGAAGTCACCAAATAAGAAATGAGTAGGGGACAAATGTTTATAAATGTAGGAATGAAACACGTACATGCTGCAATTCGAAGTCTCCCAAGGTTGGATGATGAAATATAGTGGTGTTTCTAGGTGGATTCATTCTCAGATTCCTCTCATGTTCCACAGCATCAAGCAATTCTTGGCTGCCAAATAATGCATAACAAGGGTGTCAAGTATAAGAAGAAACAGATGTGCAACATGAAAAGGAGAAAAGGCCAAGTTGGTATACCAGTTGGGATCCTTCAGGCTGATGGTTTGCCAACACATTGGGCACTGTGAGCTTCTCTGGCACCTATAATTATTGCAAAATAATGAATTGACTTTATCAAAACATTATGCTGATACACAACAATAGAGAGAAATAACTCAAGTTCTCTCAAATAAATAAATCAATTTCTTTTCTAAAATGCCATACATAGATTTGAAGAAAGATAAAGATAAATTGTTAGAGTAGAGTAGCTATCTTTTAAATCATGCGAAGAAGTTACATTAACTGATTAACCGATGTAGGTGCCATTAAGCAAGTGGTGACAAAGATTCGAATCAGATTGATACTAGATTTACCACAGACCAGAACAAGAAGGAATTTAAGCAAAATTGACATATTCAGCATTTGCTAGAACCGAGGAAGACATGACAGGTATGTGCCTTCTACGCATGATATGGGATATAAAAGTAAATTGCTTATAAAAATTGCAGTATATGAACACTAACCTTGACTTCTAAATCTAAAAATTCAAAATAAAATAGTTTTACCCTTTTTATATACAATTTGCATAATATTAATCCCCCTATGTAGCAAAAAAATACTACTTAGCCAAGCTTTCTTATCCACAAAACAAAAAAAAAAAAAAGTAGTTTGGAAGACAAATTCATCAAAATCGATAACTTGAATTTACAAAAGCTGAAGTTAAGAACAAGAATAATGCCATATCAATTCGAAAATTTTGACCAAGAGGATCTATCATCTATGTTAACATAACCATTCATTCTATGTTATAAGTTTGTCACTGGATCACCTATTTCATCCATCCCCTATATTGTCGAGAAAGAACAACTAAAAAATCTATGTACTCAATCAAACAACTTTCACTAAATCATCTAACTTCCTAATTATGTTATTGAACCTATATCGAAGTGGTATCAGTTCACACAAAATGGCACTAAGTTTCTTGCCTACAGGGATACAAAGAAATCATCATGCATCACAAATCCACAGAATAAATTATTTGATGCAAGAAATTTTTCACCGAAAGCCAATCTTTATACCATTCAAGAATGCACTGAAGATGAAACTCGTGCTTGCAAGTAGTCACCTGAAAATGGAAAAGTGCAATTAAATTGACAATAAGTAAATTAAATCCATAACAATTCGACATGTTATCCTAATACATACTGTTGAAGGATCACTATCAGAAAAGTCTTCAAGGCATATGCTGCAAGCATCGTCACATGCCTCCTGAATTCCACCTTCGACAAAAGCTGCGGCCGACGACAAATGGTTCTCAGGTACCTTTTCGTCTTCCATCTGTTAAAAAGGGTGAATATCTTTATCTCAAAACACAGAGATCCATAAACAAAATTGTACAAGAATCATAGCACTTCACATTTACACAAAGGTGAATAAGTAGAAAATGTTATTCAGAAAACCCAATGACATAACGATGTACTAATATGAAAGTAAAACGTGATAAAAAGCATACAAAAACAAGATTAGTAAATAAAAATTATGCATACGAAAGCAACCAAATTATGTATTTCAAAAAGGGAATTTGATTGGAAAGCATTGATCTTTCAAAACCACATAAAAATCAGTTGGGTCACGTTGAATTAATCAACTTAATTTCAGTTTTTCTATATAAATATGTATCTTTCCTCTGAAATCCAATGTCCAATTAATGTTAGAGTACTAGTCTTGCAGAAAACACATCCAGCTTCCTAAATCTCATAGACTCCAAGAATATTGATTCTTAATTAAGTTGCCAAAACAGAAAACCAGTTCAATAGCAAAATTTCACAGCTCAGCCCAAACCCTAAACAAAAATTAAACCCAAATAAAAAAGATATTCAACTAAAGCTGTCATTTTTTCACTAATTATACCAGGGGACCATCCAAAATACCCAAAATAAAATCCTTACATTTATTCAGATCAAAATTTAACCATTTCCAACATCCAACAATTGGAAACATGTGGTAACTGACACCACTATAAAACAAATTAAAAAAAAATCCACAAATGAATTCGTAAAAATTACAAATTTCAAAGAAAATAAAGAATCCAGCAACAAAAATCCACCAAATTTCACATAAACGCAAATTACCTCAAATAAGACTGTTCTTTTTGGTGGGAAACTAAGAGAAGTGATCCAATCTAACACCAGATCAAAGTAAATAGGGATGAAGAGATGATTGATATATACAGATAGAAGTGATTATTTATTGGATGGTTTTTATATACGAGAATTTGAGGGAAGAAAAGTAAGAACAATAAATGGCATAAAGAGTAGACTCATGGACTTTTCTTGTTGGTTTTCGGATAATTATTTTTTTTCTTTTTCTTTTAGAACAATTACATACATGGTCCCCAATCTATCAACACTGTACCAAATAGAACCCCTGACCTAATATTTTGACTACCTCGCTCCCAGCCTTATTTTTTTAACATTTGAATCGCTGAATGACATTAAAAAAGGCAATTTTATCCTTACGTGTAATTAAACAAAATAAACCCCTATCTGGTCGAGATTTTTAGCAAAAAAAAATAGATTGTTGCCCGTGATTTGTGAGTCCATATGTAGAGCTTGTTTGTGAGCGATTAAAATTCAATTAAAATTGAAAATATAGCCGTTATTGGGTTCCACTCGTCTAATAAAAGTCAACAATAACGGCTAATTTTTCAATTTTAATCCGATTTTAATCCCTCCCAAATAAGCTCGTAATTAATTACTTTTTAAGGATAATTTATGACAATGATAGTAGGAGTCGTGCGGCAACTCATTTATGTCTTTATTCTTATTATCATTTCGCTCTTTGTTGAATTATGTATATGAATGAAGTTTTTCAATTAGTGACAAAGATGGTTCAATGTATAAAGAATCGTCTTTTACTATAAAATTGAGTATACTTAATAAAATGTTACAAAGAGAAAAAGGTGAAACTATAACCACCAAAATAATAGGTTAATTACCTACTTACTATATTTTTGATAGATTGGGGATCCTAATCGTTCTTCCTTTTACTTTTTGGGCGGTGATGATCTGCCGTAACACACACCCCATCGCCCTCACGCGCCACCCAAAGCCCAAGAGTGTTAATTGGGCCACTTGAGACCACTACTTGCAGAACTGTCAGGGCCCAGCTTTAAGGGTTTCAGGCCCAAAATATTCAGGTCCATATAGAGGTGGACCAACTCGCGGCATGATCCAACATTGACAAAATTTGATAAAAAAATTGATAAAATTTGAGATTCATGACTTTTATCAATTTTTTAATCATATATCTTATTAATTTTTATCAAGATATACTAAAAATATGATTTTTAGCTAAACCAATCATGGGCTAAATTAAGAAGTCATTAATCCACGGCTTATCGTCGAACTTTATCAAGATCCACTTTGAAGCCTTTCTTTTATTTTTTTTTAAAGTTTAAATCGCGTCCAAATTTAAGTATAGACCTTGTCTAAGCTCCAAGTTTATTAATCCAAGTCCATCGCCCTAATATCAGGGGTAAATAGGAATGCATGCATGCATACAATCATGTATTCATGTTTACATATATTTGGTATATGAATACATTATCATAACGCTGCTAATTTCTGCATTGGATTCCATCAACATTATCCCTAAGAACAACCTTTTTTGATGTCAAATAAACATCATGGTACCTGTCGGTGACTGGATTTACTGTGTTGCTTTTCGTTCTCTAGGAATGGTAGTAAGACCATAGCCGAACGGAAAGAGAGGATCATAATGTGGATCACCAACATTCATCGGAAGCTGGTCGACTGTCCTAAACCAAGTGCGTGCTAGTTTGCCAGTAAAACCGTAATCACCAAACAGAACATCGGAAACACCTTGTCCTTCGGTTCCCGGAAGCCAAGCAGCCACGAGTGCAGCCATTTTCGGAAGATAAGGTTCTATTACCACTGGACGGCCAGAAATGATAATCACGACACATTTCACATATTCACACACATTTGTGATTGTGTCGTAACCAGGCTTGGCTATTGTCAGATTCGTGGTATCGCCAACACTTTCTGAATAAGGTAGTTCGCCAACTACAATAATGCTGTAAGAGAAGTTGTTGGACTTCAAGAAATTCGTGTCGGGATTTTCGCTGTAGACGACTTCTGTAAGGGGATCAACAGCATTCCTCACAGCAGTTAAAATTGTGGTACCTATCAAACAATATGAACCTTATAAAAAGCTGATGCAAAATGATAAAACCAATATAGTTTCCAAATAGTTCTTTATCATCTAAATCAAGATGTATAGAATCAATTAACCGAGAACCCAATTACGAGTAGAAAGGGAAATGATAAAATGACTTCCTTTTTATGCTCAACCCCTTTTCCTTCTCTATGTAAATCAATTATGAGCTATATACCTAACTTGTAGAGATACATACTTCCTCGATGAGAAATGCTCACTACAGGATTGCTTCGGCTGATGATCAAACTAAGAAATTCAGTGTTCATCTTGTTAGGGGTTAAGCCATAATCCCAATCAATATCAAGTAAAAGGAAATCAGAAACACACACAGCAGACACACAAATTTACAGTAGAGCTACATTCACCTACACTGCAGATTTTCATCATGAAGAAGAAAGAGATTTAAAAGAGTGATCACATGCCTCTCAGTCACTCTAAAAACGCCCCCTAAAAAATTCTTTATGTATATGTAAGAATAATAGGACGACCTAATGCAGGTAAGGATGAATACATGTAAACGTCAAACAATGGTCGAGGGAATATGTCTACAGTATTATCAGGCTTCACACAGTTTAATACATCTGATATGCATCCTTGCGTTATTCTTAGTTTAAGCATTATGTACCTGCAGCTAAAATTTCAATTTCAGAACATACCAATTGTAATGTCACCGGGAAGACCATGCCATTCTATTGTCCATCCTCCACATTGATTACCAATATTGTGAGCATGGCTCCCGGCCACAAGTATCTTCGGTGCTTTCTTTGGAAGGGGAAGCATCGGCTCATCATGATTTTTCCCATTTTTCAGAAGGACAAGTGATCTCCTCACAGATTCTCGGGCCAGCTCTCTATGTTCCTGTTCAGAATATAATTGATAAAATAAACTATTCATGTTTATTAACTAAATATAACAGAAAAACTAACTTCAAAGTAATGCTACGATGTACCTGGCTTCCGAGTTGATTTACTAAGGTGAGATCAGCTATTGGGTTCTCAAATAGACCCAAAATAAATTTAATCCTAAGTATCCTCTCGACAGCATCATCAATTCTGCTCATAGGGATGACATTTTTCTTCACCAGTAAAGTCAGGTCATCAATGAACTCTATGAATTTCTCAGGAAGTAGAACCTGCAATAAAACCAACTCAGTAACAATTTCCCGAAGTCAGAGACTGTACGTGTTTGTTTATCCCTAGTGGACAGGACTGAAGTATATTATCAACAAGATTGCCTTATTTTTCTTCTTTAATAAAGTTCAGTACAAGTCGCAGAGAAACATGATTGAGATGGATTCCAATCTGTCTTACTATTTGAGCTGTAACTAAATGATCAATTTACATTCTGATAACTACATTTATGTTTTGTTGATCCAAGGAGACAAATAAATATGATATATATTACACTGACCATGTCAATTCCAGCAAGAATACTAGCTTGAACCGAATAAGTATAGTTAGCAGCTGGTGGGGAGGTGATCTTATCAATGCCCTCAGAATCTGATATGACAAAACCCTAGACATGACCACAAAATAGCATTTATTAGGACACCCCTAGAAAGTTTCAGGAAGAAATAGGAAAATTTTAATAAAGTTTTCAATGTGACTTCTCACTTTGAATTTGAGCTTTTTCTTGAGGTATCCAGTGATAAGATCATAGTTAGCATGCATCTTTTTCCCATTCAAGCTGGAGAGAGATATCATCACTGTTGCCACACCCTTTCTAATGGAATCAAGATATGCAGGCATATGGATGCGAAGCAAGTTGTTCCAGTCTATGACAGTGTTATTCTCATTGATACCATTGATTGTGCCACCATCTGCTACAAAGTGCTTCGCGCATGCTGCAACTTTTGTCCTTGATTAATGGTAACAATGAATGAGGAAATTTCTAATGATTATTCCAAATTGAATGAAATAAGCATACATTTTTTTTTTCAATTAGGCATGTGACTAATTTCATATTAGTCATTCTATTGATTCGTAAAAAAGATAATTATATCCGTAATTGAAGAGAGAGAGAGAGATTAGGAAAAGGAGAAACAGAGAAAGGAATCCCCCACATGACCCCTGATTCTCTTCCGCCATTTGCCACCCCCTCCTTTTGGCATTTCCCACCTCCACGACAAGTACACCCCCATTTTGTAAATTTGGAATCTTAAAAAAAAAAAAAGGCAAGTTGTGTTTATTAAAACATTTGGGGGAAAAATGTCAAAATAGTTTAACGAAAATTATAAGTAGTTCATGTCAAATTTGTTATGCATCTATCATATGCACAAAGTTATGGTCCCCATGCATTAGAATAACTCTTTGTGAACCTAGATCAGCTGTTGTTATAGATTGTCAATCATCGTGCCTCAATAAAATTAGCCCTAGTTTGATAGAGATTTTTTTGAGAATACATTTTGAGAAAAGTAAGCGTCTATTCTCTTTATCATTTTCAAACCATTTTCTATTTTCGATTTTCCAAAACAGTGAAAACACGTTCTCTTTCCTATTTTCGAAAACGCGTTTTTGAAAACAAATTAAAAATTTACAAAGAAAACCCAAAACGACAAATTTGTTGTTTTGGATGTTTTCAGTTATAATCAAGTCAAAATTTTCAAAACGCGTTTTGAGTGTTTTCAAAATAATTTTTCAAAATGACAAAAAGAACACATTTTCAACAATCTCAAAATGGACACTCAAAACACAAAATTCAAAACTAAACAATCTAGATTATGAGAACACATAAAAAAAAACCTAAGGGCATGTTCTCTTTACCATTTTCAAACTGTTTTCTGTTTTCAATTTTTCAAAACGGTGAAAACTCGTTCTCTTTTCTATTTTCTAAAACGCGTTTTTGAAAATAAGTTTAAAATTTACAAAGAAAATTTAAAACGACAAATTTGTCATTTTGGGTGTTTTCAATTATAATCAAGTCAAAATTTTCAAAACGTGTTTTAGGTGTTTTCAAAACAATTTTACAAAATGCAAAAAAGAATACATTTTCAACAATCTCAAATGGACACTCAAAACACAAAACCCAAAATGAATTCAAAACTCAAAACATTCCAAAACAGTGAAAACGCGTTCTCTTTCCTATTTTCGAAAATGCGTTCTCTTTCCTATTTTCGAAAACGCGTTTTTGAAAACAAGTTAAAAATTTACAATGAAAACCAAAAACGACAAATTTGTCGTTTTGGGTGTTTTCAGTTATAACCAAGTCAAAATTTTCAAAACGCGTTTTCGGTGTTTTGGGTAAAGCCACCAACAACCACTGCCGCTTGCACACACCACCTGCACCACATAGCCACCGTTGCACCCACCGTCGGCGACGTCACAACCACCATAGCAATCACCCAAAACCACCACAGCAGAAGAAGCCGGCGACGCCATCGCCCAAAAACACCGCACCAGAAGAAGCCTACCATGCCACCGCCCAAAACTATCGCACCAGAAGAAGCCCACCACGCCATCGCCCAAAACCACCACGCCCAAAAACGCCCACACCACCCAAAAACAGAGAGAGACAACAGAGAGGAGAGACGAGAGAGAGAGAGAGAGAGTGGAAGAATAGACAGAGAGACGAGAGAGAGGGGAACAAAAGAGAGAGGGAAGAAGAGAGAGAACAAGTTTTGGGTGTTTCATTTTTGAAAATAATTTTTCAAAATGACAAAAAGAACATATTTTTAACAATTTCAAAATGACCACTCAAAACACAAAACTCAAAATGAATTCAAAACTCAAAACTGAAACACGAAAAAAATAGTCCCTAATTTTTTCGGAGAATGTGGTGTGAAAAAGTAGGGAAAAATTATGGATCCATGTGTTATTTTACCAGGGGAATGTGTGGTTGAAAATGAGTTTGAGGAAAAATGAGTTCTAGAAAATGAGAACCAAACATGGGCTTAATATTTGTCAGTTATAAGCTTGTGATGTTTACTTGTATAGTGAAGGAATAGGACAAGAAGGGAGACAAGGGATATAGATTGTACCTCCCACTTATAAATGGAAAATTGTTTGGATAATTGGTCGGTAAATCTCCTTGTAAACCAGGAATTATCTCGGTCAATGCCTGAACTATTTTATGATCTTCACTATAGCTTTCAAAACAGCGACCCCATCTTGGGTCCCTGCAAACCTGTAAAAACTGATAAATAGACTACTTCGATAAAAACCTGATAGAATGCAAACAAGTAGCTGTTCTGTTAATGTAATTTACCGCAATACAGGGAGCAAAAGTGTACGGGATGCCCGTGGCCCTAACTTCAAGAGCAGTCGCAGCCCCTATTTTCTTAACAAGTTCGGGATCCCTAATCAAAGTTCATATGATTTCAGTCATTTGTAAACAACAGGAGAAGGGATTTGACTAGGTAAGATAAAAGCATGAATTTCCAGTATTTCAGCAGAGAAAATCATAGGATTTTCTTGAAGACAAACCTACTGATAACAGTTAAAGAAAGTCTCAACTAGTAGGAGGGCAATGAGAAATCAGAACTGGCTTCCTTCACAAATCATATTGAGCATATCAAACTTTCACTCAACTTTTTACAATTTGAGAAACTACTGGTTCAGAAATGTAGTACCAGAATATAAATCCACTTCGAAATCATTATAACAATCTTCATATCATGAGAACACTCTTTGATAAGATATTATTTTTACTTTATTTTATGCGTAGCCAAACATGCTCTTAGTAATTTTAGATTGGCGGACTGGTATGTATGACTTACCTGGTAACTCCGAGCCCAATATTGTGAGGGAAAATTGTAGCATTGTAGACAGTATTATGGCCATGAACAGCGTCAATTCCATAAAGCATAGGAATTCCAAGACGGGTAGAAAGAGCACCCTTCTGAAACCCATTAACCATATTGATCCAAGTCTCGGCAGAAGCCTTTGGAGCTGGCACACTCCCTCCACCGCTCAGAATACTCCCTGCAAACTTCAATATCTCATAACAAGCCATGCTGCTAATAACCTATTACTTTAACATTCATAGTAAACCATGTAAATAACCATAAAAATTGAAATTAGATTGACGCTTGTTAATTGATACTTTACTACTCAGAAGGATTGGAATTGAAACATGGCTTCTTTTTCAAAATTATGCAAACAAAACTCTTTTCTTTATGTAAATCCCAATATACCAATACACTTCTTCTTCCTAACCCCACTATTTTTTCTTACCCGGCCCTCTGCTTGTGATTTTCCCCTCCATTTCCCGCCCGCTTCTCCATTTTCCCCTTCTACCACCCCCCCCCCCCCCCCCCCCCCCCC
>CAIGRT010152855.1:0-12201 GCA_903798405.1 Fraxinus platypoda | reverse complement strand
TTTTATTGGAAAAATGGTTGAAAAGGACTTTTTGCGCAATGAAAGATGGAAGGTAGGGGGTGAAAATGCCAAAAAATGAAAGGTAATGACGTTTTGCACAATGACATTAAAAGGTAGGGACGTTCTGTGCTATTTACCCTTGAAAAATTCTCTTCAATCAAACTGTGTTTACTCGTAGTCATTAATTAAGTCTAGTTCATTTTTCTATGCTTATGAGAGAGGCTTTAATCCAGTGCCATTTGCTCATTTTAATTGAGTAAGATATCTAAATTAATTTAATTCAATTATTAATTGCACCAAGGTCCCGAGTGCTACTATCTTTGGTTCTTTCATTGCTTGTTGAGTTTTTCTACTAGCCTTTAAAGAAATAGCCATTCTAGCATCATCTATTTCTCCAACAATAGATTCTCTTTGCTTTGGCTCATCTAACCACATAAACAAAAAATGCTCTTCCAGTTGGCTATGCATCCCAAACGTTCTGTAGATAACGAGATTTTTATCTTAGGCTTCTTTATGAAAAATTATAATCTCATTATAATTTGTAGTCAAAAGAAAAGAAAGTGTTAAACCAAAACTTAAACAACCTACGAAGACCACAATCGCATATGCTAGTAAAATATGTTTTGATATTCTACTAAATATTAGTGAACAAGAAAACACACCCTCGACTTACTTTAACTCTGAACGAAATAGGAAATCGTAATGAAATCAGAATGAAAAATAGATCAACGCAAAAGTTTAACTTTTTATCCTTAAGGTGAATTTTCCCAGTATAGGTGTTGACGGTGGAATGAAAATTGTCTTAAGATACAATGATCTCTCTTTGCAATGGTAGCATTTCGAATCACAAGAAACAACGAATCAAAAAATGTTTTGTACACTTTCTATAATGCGTGAATTAATTCAGAATGTTTTATAAGTGCAGGGCAAAATATAAAAGATGTAAAAGACAAATTGAATTATGCTAAAATAGTGTGGTCTTATTTATAATAAGTCAAAAGATGTGTTCGAAAAGATACAACTCAAAGAGTATATCTCATCTCAAAAGACATGTCTTTTCTCGATAGATTTATCTTTGTACGAATATGTTTATTATAAACAGACACAAATTTTTGGACATACATTTGTCTGATGACACATGTCACAATCCTGGATTTTTTTCAAAATTAATTAATATCCAAATAATAAATAAATAAAATTATTTCACCAAAAAGAATATATAGTCTGAGTCCATATCCAATCCCATCCAACTATGACTCAAGCCCACAGGCCCACGATCTATGATTGTGCTTGTGTCCCTACTCGTGTAGTGTCGTGTCGATCCGAACTGGCTAGTTGGATGAACGGACGGAGATAATGCACATGCGCAATTGCTTTGGACTTAACTCACCAAAATCTAGATCCCTCCCCCCTTCAAAGACTAGTGGTATTCACTGGGGCTCAATCCAAGTCTCAAGGTAGGGATTTATAAATAAGTCATGTAGCCTTATTATTTTTTTATGTGGGATAAAGTATAATATTTGTCTCTTCATATTCTAATTTATTCAATTCTAAAATCTTACTTTAGGCATTAAATTCTCATTCATCTGAAAATAGTTTTCAATATCCAAATATATCAAAATTATCTACTTACAGCGTAAAATTTTTTTCAACTAATGTCAAAAAATGAATAGTGATCTCGTATAAATATTTGGTTATAGATTGATAAAAAAATATTTTGTTAAACATATTTTCAACAATCCTACACATTAAACACATATAACATCGTTAAGTCTGTGAAAATCAAATGGGAATGAAAATTGAGAAAAGATCGTTTAAGGCAAACCTGTTCATAATAGAAATGGAAGACAGAGATATAATATTAGGTATGAATTGGTTGTGATGTAATCACTCTACCTTCCGATATCAAGAGAAGGTAGCGTCTTTTAAAACTCAAGGGAAAGAAGAATTGAGGTAAAGACCAAACCTAAAACACTGATAACTACAGTATTAAAGACTAAAAAGATGTTAGGGAAAATTTGAGAATGTGTTTCTAGAAAATCTATCATGATAGACAAGTCAAGTTTACAATAGATCTAGTTCCTGGAGAGTATCTAAGGCACCGTATCAAATGACACCAAAAAAGTTAGAAAAGTTAAATGTTCAGATTCTGGACTTGTTAAATATTATTTGATCTAGTGTATCTCTATGGGGAGTACTGTTGTTGTTTGTTAAGAACAACGACGATACCATTAGAATGTGCATGGATTATCGTGAATTGAACAAACTTAATATTAAGAACAAGTATCCTCTGGCTCGAATAGAAGATTTATTTAACTAATTGAGAGGAGAAAATGTGTTCTCTAAGATCGATATGCAATATGAGTATCATCAGTTAAAGGTTAAGTCGAATGATATATCAAATTAGCTTTCAAGACTCGATATGGTCTTTATGAGTTTATTATGATGCCTTTTGGTGTAACTAATGCTCCGACAGTATTTAAGAATTTTATGAATATGATGTTTTATCAATTCTGAGATCAATATGTCGATCAAATTGTTAAAGTCTTTATTAACGACATATTGATCTATTTGCTAGATCAGAATCAACATAAGGAGCATCTCAAAATAGTGCTAGAATTTTTATGAAAGGAAAGATTGAATGTCTAGTTCAAGAAGTGTGAAATTTAGCTCAAGAGTAAGATTTCTAGGTCACATAGCTACTGGCAATGGAATTGAAGTTAACGTAGCTAAGGGAGATGCAGTAACTAAGTGGAACCGTCCAGTTAATGTAGGTGAATTTCGTAGTTTTCTGAGTTTAGTTGGCTATTATCGAAGATTCATCGAAGATTTCTCTAAGGTGGCTAGACTAATGACTCAGTTAACTCGAAAATAAGTAAAGCTTCAGTGGTCAAATAAGTATTAACATAGTTTTCAAGATTTGAAATGACAGTTAGTCACAGTACTCGTGTTCGCGATTCAAGAAGGATCCAAGAGTTTTGTGATTTACAGTGACGCATCTAAGCATTCTTATGGTGTGTTTTGATGTAATATGGAAATGTGCTTGCCCATGCTTCAAGGTAGTTGAAGCAATATGAGTAGAATTACACAACACATGACCTTGAGCTTGCGTCTATGGTTCATGCATTGAAGTAATGGTGTCATGTCTATATTGAATCAAGTGTGAAATCTATACCAATTATAAGAGTCTAAAATATTTATTCACCCAAAAGAAATTGAATATGAGGCAAATAAGATGGTTAGAGTTGGTAAATGATTACGACTGCATTCATTACTATTCGGATAAGGCTAATGTGGTTGTAGATACTTTGAGTAGAAAGTTAGGGGGTCAGTTGACATCTTTTGTATTGAACCAGTATCATTTGGTTAATGATTTCAAGATGATGAAAATCGAGGTTTTTGCTTTTCCTAATCAGATCACAGCTCAGATAGCAACTTTGATGGTTTGATCTAATCTAAAAGATTGAATTGGTGAGGTGCAAGATAAGGATCCATTTCTCAAAAGAAAAAAAAAAAAAGAAGTGGGGCTGGATTAAATAAAAGGAAGGATTTTGAGATGTCTTCAAATAAGACATTAAAGTTCAGAAAGTTTTGTGTGCCTAAGAACAAGAAACATTGAAAGAAAAATCTAGAAGAAGCTCACTCCATCCCTTACACTGCTCATCCTAGTGGTATAAAAATGTATCAAAATCTTCGAAGACTATAAAAAGAAGTATCAGATCTTATATCAACAAGTGTATAGTTTTTGAACAAGTGAAAGTGGAGCGTTGGAGAACTGCAAGACTGTTAAATCTTTTAGAAATACCATAATAGAAATGAGAGCATATTTTCATGAATTGTGTTGTAGGTTTTCCAAAATTGATGAAGGAAAATAATGACATTTGCATAATTATCGATCAATTAACGAAGATTGCTCATTTTCTTCAAGTGAAAATGGTGTTAATTTAGATCTGTTGTCTTAATAATAAATGGAGGTAGAAAGATTGCTTGGAGTTTCGTTATCTGTTATTTTAGACATATTCAGGATTTATTTCTAAGTTCTCGAAGAGTTTACATAGAACTTTGGGAACAAAATTAAATTTTAGTACGACTTTTCATCTCCAGTCAGATGATCAGTCCGAGAGAACTATTCAAGTACCGAAGGATATGTTGCAAACTTGTTTGTTGGATTTAAGGTGAAGTTACTTGTCCAATTCCGAAACTTTTTCTTTCATATTGAATTTTTCCAATTCCAAACCTTAACATATTTCCAAGGGCATACATATCTAGTCCAACCAACCAACCAACCAACCGTCTCGTGTTCCAAATCATGTTTGAAAAGGAAAAGACAATTTATTGAACTTATTTGCACAAGGTGAAATCGTTGAAGAGCACTTTATGGTTAGAGGTTGAAGTACTGCCACGTAGCATTTTACCTACTTAAATATTTTACGTTCCAATTTTACCCTTAGAACATTTTCATTGTACAATCTGCCAGTGTAATAACAATTGGCATTTTGTGTAAATAATACTATCTTCAAGGCTTTTCATGTATCACCATATTGATTTTTTTTCGCCCTCATTTATTAAGTCGCAAAAATGCAGAGAATCTCTTCATTTGGTTAGATCCTATGGCGCTCCTGGTACCTGTCGGGTGCACACGTTTGACTGTACCACTCAAGACGCAAGTTTTCCCCGGCCGCCGCCTGTGCCCCACTATCTCCGCCACGCTATCGTTGCGGCCTAAAGCGGTGGACTGTGTGGAGGAAACTTCAAGCTTCTTCGAAAATGACTCCCGACCCATCATGTTATTTGACGGTACTGTTAATCGATGTTTTGGTCTTATAATTCTTTGGTTCTGGAAAATAATTGAAATGTCTATTGAAATTTAGCCCCCATTTTGCCCCTTTAAAATTATAAATATCACACATTTTTCAATAAAATAACCAACAATTTTTTCTCTTTTAACAATTCCGTTTCGCCCGTGCCTTTTTTGAATTTTTGGCTAAGGACAAATGAAAAATTGCCAAGTGAAAGTCTGTAAAAATTCCTTGAACCATTTTCTGTATCTCTTCTTCTTTTTTAATCACACATTCTTAAATATATTTAATTTCTAAAATTAGTTTCTTATAATTGAACTGTATTTAATTTGTTTCTAAAATATAATTTGTAAAGATTTAAACGTTAGTGTTGAATAAATGAATAATAGTTTCAATGCTATGTTACAATTTGATCATTGAGTTAAGCCAGCTTGACAATCTAGTTGGCAGTTTAGTACTTTAGTTGGGAAAATGTTAGATGCTCACGTCAAGATTTCGTAGCTACTAACTTAAAAACTTGAACAAAGTTTAAGTTTATTTACAAATATAAAACAAAATAAAGTTATTGTATAAGTTTAATGACCACCTGTGTTTAACCACAATTTTGTACATCATAGTCAATATGGAGCATGTGGCTCGAAAATTGCATTCATGATATCGTGATAAGTAATACAACAATGAATATCGTTCTTAGGCCATGTTATCAGATATGGAGTTAAACTAATTGTAACTCTTAACAGTTAGACTGTTGGTAGTTTAGCCTATGTTTGCTGTTTATAAAGTCACTTTTCATATAAACATTTTAGGACCCACAAATTCTATCCAATTTTCCCCCAAACTGTTTCTATCTATTTAAAATTTAAACCATTTAGAAACAAGTTGGAAAAGAATTTGATTGGCACTTCACAATTTCATAGGACAAAGTTGAAACGAATCTTAGGATTTGTTGCAAATATAAAAGAAAATGATGTTATCGTACTAGTTTAATGACCACCTGTGTGGTTAACTCAGTTTGTAGATCGTAGTCTAAATCATGGAGCATGAGGGTTTCATGTCAATTGACTCTAAGGACAACCTCGTTAAGGAGGGAAATGAGTGGGAGAATTTAGATGATACGAAATGCTATTGAATCATTACAAAATTGATATTAGACAAGTGTGTGTTCATGGTGATGGATTTTAAGACATGCTGTGGAAACTTATGTTCACTTCATGCAATAGGTGTATGCAACTTATGCAACGGAGGTGTTAGATTTGTCCGAGCCAATGATCGACAAAGGTTTGAGGTCCTTACCTCCAATTAAATGTGATAATATTTCAAATAATTTTGATTTTTGGGATTTTTTGACATTTAGATAAGATATCTCTTTCTTACGTAAGTACGTAACTTACATTCTTGACTTGTAAAAATTATCTATGACTGATAAATAATTTGTGGAAGGAAATTTTAAGAAGAGCTACTTTTTTCTTTTGATGCAGTTATGTGCTTTATTTTACAAAGAAATGTCGTTTATGACCTAGTTAGTATTTTCTGATAGGTACCAGTCAGAAGCTTGCTAATCAGAAAAAAATAAGTTCTCTCTCTTTGGGTGAGAGAGACCACAGGATTCAATTGAATAAAACACCTCCTTTCTATTATTCACATTGGTAGCCTTTAAATAAGCCACAGCTGAACAGATTTTCCTAAACGACAGCTAGATACAGTAACTGCAAAGAAAATAACGGAAGTAAAATTAATAACTTCAAAGCACGTTTAAAACATCAAAACAGATGCAAAACAGGAAAACAGAATGCTAAATCTTCTCAACAGCTCCATGGACTTGGTCTTATTCTCCAACTGAAGCCCACATCTCATCCTTCACCTATCAATACCTCCCCCTCAAGTGGACACTTGTCCCAAAGGTCCACACCCAGATGCTGCTTCTGAAGGTCTTCCTGGTTGTTGCTCACTTGCTTTGTCTTCACGCCGGTTGTCCTCTGTAATCTCTTCACAGGTAATTTTGCCCGTATTTGTGCACCCCTCAAGCAGTAAAAGTTGTGATCTTTGGCACTTGTGACCAGCAGTAAATCTATCATTGCTATGGAAACAAAGACCCTATGCTCTCCATTTTTGCATTCATCCTACGTGAGCCTCTTCAACGGGGATGTTTGTGTGGATCGCGTTGGAGTTGGAAGGGTTGGCTGCGGCCCATTGGTTGGAAGTGGCCGTGTGAAACTCTGTTGGCGGAGCAGCTGCTCATCTCTCATCCAAGCAAGGCTGATAGCTTCCTTCAGTGTCCGTGGTTTGAACATTTGAATGCCTTCAGCTATCTCCGGTTTAGTCTACCCATTAAGGTTCCTATCAATGCCTTTTGAGTCCACCCTTGTAAGCGGTTACCCAGCTTCTTCTTGCTGATATTCTCATAGGGAACCCACTGCCGAATATGTGATAGGGCTTTCAACAAAATCTTCCCCAGCAGTGGGTCCGAATCGATCCCGTAGTTCTTCCTCAAAGATTGGCCACGTCACCTCCCTTCTTTCCTCCCTTAACGTACGGTGCAACCACCGTCACCTTCGGTTGGCTTCACCTTCCACGTGAAATGAGGCTAAGGAGACTTTCTGTGTCTCTGCCATGCCTTGGAATTCAAAGAACTGGTCCATCCTATTGAACCATTTGGTTGGGTCATCACCAGAGTATTTTGGGAACTCAAGTTTGGCTGTTTTGAATGAAAAAATCTGACAACTTCCATCAGTTTCACCTTTGTTGGTGCGAGAGGTTACCTGACGATCATCCTTATAATAGCTGGTACCTTCTTTGTTCGGTGAAAGGAAAGCCCAGACAGGCTGTTGCGAGTAATCTCCAGTTGGCTCAGTATGTCAGTCATTCCAGTTTCCATCCTGTGCATGCCGTCCTGAAGTCCGCCAAGTCCTATTTCCAAATTCTCAATCCTCTCTTTGTTGCTTGCCATCTAACGAAGCTCTGATACCATAGGTCCCAGTCAGAAGCTTGCTGATCAATGGCAGAAAAAAATAAGTTAACTCTCTTTGAGTGAGATTGACCACAATATTCAATTGAATAAAATGCTTCCTTTCTATTATTCACGTTGGCAGCCTTTAAATAACCCACAGCTGAACAGATTTTCCTAAAGTACAGCTACACACACACACACACACACACACACACTGTAACTGTATAGAAAATAACAGGAAGTAAAATTAACAACTTCAAAGCATGTTTAAAACAGCAAAACAGATTCAAAACAGGAAAACTGAATATATAGAATACTAAATCTTCTNGAAGTGTCCGGTTGAAATTTGGAGGATCCGACACATATCCCATACCCATACCCATGTCGTGTCGTGTCCGACACGGGTACTTCGTCCATTTCGAAGAGTCCGAGCATCAAAGAGTAAAATTAACAACTTCAAAGCATGTTTAAAACAGCAAAACAGATTCAAAACAGGAAAACGGAATATATAGAATACTAAATCTTCTCAACAGCTCCATGGACTTTGTCTTATTCTCCAACTAAAGCCCATGTCTCATCCTTCACCTATCATTTTCCAGCTTCTAAATTCAATTTGGTAGATGTGAACTTGCAGGAGGAGGCTTTATAAGAAGCTAAGATATAATATGAAAGGTCATAGATGTTACCCGTCTTTTGAAAACTTTATTTATTTTGCTTGACATTGTATAAGTGGTCATAACTTTTTCTTTCTTAATTCTTTGTTGAGTACAACTTCAATTAGGTGATGCTTTTAAGAAACAAACGATTTGAAGAGTTTTTTGGGAGGGGGGATGTCCGTTGAATCTTAATTATGGGCGAAGACTTAACGTAGACAATGAATGTATTATTGATCATTTCTACTAAACTACCTTTCAAAAAAAAAAAAAAAATAAAAAAAAAAAAATCATTTCTACTAAACTAATTGTTCTTCTTGAAAAATATTATTTGCTGTGAAGACAAATTATTTGAATGAATTTATTCTCATTCTTCAAGTTAATTGATTCGTCTGATTTATTTATGGTACCGTGTTCCAGGAAAATTAGATTTGAAGCTCTGCAGAGTGAATCAGGTAGGAAGCTGTTGAGGAGATCTGGTAGAGAGCCTGATGATATTTCGAGTGTTGTACTTGTTGATAAAGATAGGTATATTCCGTACATCATTATTCTAGTGTTAAAATTGAATTTTTTTACTTAATTTGGGTAATGTCTTAAAAAATGTTACCAATCAATTTGTTTTCTCGCTATACAATGCAGAAGTAGAACTCCTCCCTTTAGATGTACGTAAAATTTGAAAGCTGGTTTTGTGGTGGTTCTAGATGAATTTTATGCCAAAAAATGTTACCGATTGAGGATTACAATGACAAGGATCTTTGGGGGGCAAAATCAGAAATGTTCTTTCACTTGGTTTCAGAGAGGGTATTGTGGATTGGGTTTTCCATTGCTACAGATACTGAGAGATCCAAAACACCCAGATTCTTAGCAACCATAATAAAACATAAAACTTGGTCTCTAAGTGGAAAAATTTAAACTAAAGAATTTTTTTGCCAGTAAGATTATTAAAGTAGGGACATGATAAAACTGCAACTACGACCTATGACTGCATATCCATGTTCAATAGTCATATAAAAAACCAAAACACTTGACTTTTGACTCTTGACATGATAAGTCATAAATTTGAAAAATCCAAATGTTGACCATCATAAAACAAAGGTCAGTGAATTTTTTTGTTCCAAGTTCTATATTTCTCGATAAATTTGGGGTCCACAGCATGATTCGTCTTATCTCACTTGTACTCTATAGTGACACATTATGAATCGTCGTTAGATTACTACCAAAATTAACTTGTATATCAATTGAAGAATACTTAAAACAAATCAATGAACTTAATCACCTCTCTGCAAATTTAAGGAGTAAGATGAGATTGTTTCGAAACCTATCTTAAATGTATTTCACTAATTTTACGAATCAATTTAATATCATATTCTTCATAATATTTGAAAACTTGTCGCGAATATCATTTAGAAGACTTCTTGTCTGATGATTTTTGTTGGAGCTTGATTGCAGGTCGTACATTAAGTCAGAAGCTGTGTTGAAGATTATGGAATGCATAGATTTACCCTTTCCACAGCTAGCTTTCTTTCTACACTTCATACCACTGTAAGTCATAAACTTGTCTGTTATTCAGTTATGGGGAAGTTGAAATTGGAGATGAGACTTCATTTTTATTGCTATTGTTGCAGATTTGTAAGGGACTTCGTATATGAGAATGTTGCAGATAACCGTTACAATTTCTTTGGTCGATCAGATTCATGTGAAATATAGAATATTCTAGCTCTGTACTCTTATATAGAAAGGAATTTCGTCTTGTAAGTAAATACATTCTATACTTATAGTCAGACATTTCTCCCTATCAAAACTTTCTTGGATACATTAAGCCCCTGTTTGATGGAAATTATTTGGGAAAAACAATGTTTTAAATAGTGAATTTTTGGAGAAAATGTAGTTAAAAAGTTAGGAAAAATTTTGGGTTTACGTGCAAAATATTTTATTGTGTGAATGTGTAGTTGAAAATGAGTGTAGAAAAAAGAGTGTTGAAATAATGGTTACCAAACATGGGCTAAGAACACTTTGGATGTCGTGTAGAACCTTTTAGTTTCAAAAAATAGGTAAAAGAAAGAAAAAGTAGAAAAGAAGAAATGAATGATCATAAAAGGATTTCTGTATTTTTGATGTCCTCTTTATTGTTTGATCACTTGTATTGTGCTTTGTTGAATCCCATCATGTAATGTTCTTCTTTAATCTCCTTCTGCAATCCAATTAAGAAAGTACTAAATTTTTAATTGGTTTCATGTCTAATTAGTGGCCTTGTTTTTCAATTTTATTAGTTACTAAAAAATTAAATGGTACATATAAGTTGTTTCGTTATATTCTCAGTATTCATGTCTCGTGGTGTCTATGTTGTGTCGTAACCAACCTTGGTATTTTTCAAGAAACCATCTAAGCCTATGTTTGGCTTATGTTTATAAACTGTTATAAACACTCAAACAACTTTTTATCCACACATTTCGAGGGACCACAAGTACTACCTACTTTTTGTTACTTATTTCTATCTATTTATAATTTAAACTGTTTATAAACACTAACAAGCTCAATGGTTTTCATTATTTGTCAAATGCTAATCATTTAAACTGAAGTTCGACATGATCTTCCATCTCCATCTATCCTATCAGCCTCCTACCTGATATGGGATCTCATGTTACTTCAGAGTATTATTTAGTGAGTTTGGTATGTGTAATTGCTTCTGGTTCTTCACCTTCAATATTAAACTTTTTCTGTTTAGCTCTGCTCTGGGTTTTGACTGTCTAGGAACTAGCTAAAAACTTGTCATCTTGATAAAGATGATTGTGTTGCACAGTGGAGCATTACTGTTTTTCTTCTCTAAATAGATGTCAAAACATCTGTGACATTGCATTTAATCAAAGAAAGTTTTTCTTTTCAGTTGGTAGTTTCTTCTTGTAGATATACATGTGATGCTCAGAAGGGAATTACATATATGGAATACAAATATGTGCTAATTTGCTAATAGATTCAATAGAATTGAGTTTCACTGAAAAATTACAGAGTCTGTTGTTAACTTTCGCAAAAAAGTTAACATCGTCAGCAGAAAAGTAGTATAAACTACAAAGCGATTTACGTTTTAAATTGTGTATAATCTTCACGTCCCTATACAATTTACTTGTGGTTGACTTATTTGAGCTGTTACTTGGGCATTGAGGCAGTAAGCAGGTGGTGAATTTTTTGGAGCAACCGATTCTATGTTGACATAATCCATAATGATATTAGTGCAAGGAACGGTACTGCTGCAACTGAAGTTGATTGTAGCATTCTTACAGATGGATGTTCCTCGGATTCCACTGTATGTCACGTCACTAACATTGACAGCTGATGTGTGTTGAGGGACCAAAAAAAAAAAAGTCAGTAAACAGTATCTGAATATGCAATCTCATATAACTCTTTCCAAAGTGTTTATATGGATTTATATACCCGTTCATTATTTATTTCCATAAGAGTGCTCAGATGCACCCCGACCGGTAAGAAAAGAAAAATCACTGAAAACACTTGGTAGAAATTGCTTACTTCGGTTTTGCATGCTTCGTGAGGGCAGTAAAACTGGTCAATGATAAAAGGGTTATCAGCTGCTATTAATGTTATGTCTGAGAAGCTTATGATCCTGGCAAATCCAGAGCCTCCCTATGTAAGAAGAAACAAAAATACATGATAAAACGTTGTACTTGGAAAATGTAAATGTATTTTAACTACAATTCATGATTTTCCTCGGCTCTTTTCACTCTTTTCAGCTCTTTTCAATTCATGTAAACGTTGTACTTGGAAGATCAGAAGCATACTTTGCTAGCGA
>CAIGRT010152851.1:0-13390 GCA_903798405.1 Fraxinus platypoda | reverse complement strand
AATTATTTTATAAATGGTAAAAGTAAAAGAAATTTTACGAAACTGTCAAATTACCGATTTGGTGGGTTGGGGTCAAAATTACATTACACTGTTTTTAAGTGATTTTTAAATCATCCAAAATCAATGCTAAATTTTTTTTTTTTGCAAGAACCGATTCTTCCAATCGCTCGTAAATAGTGTCATCCAAAATCGAGTGAAAATAAAACTCCCACGCAGGCCCTAAGTGTTCTCATTCTTTTAGCATTAATGATTTCACCCATCCTTCTTCAGACAAGTGGGTCCCTCTCTACACCAAGTGACTAAGATGCACTATTTTTAGGGCACAACACAACAAAATCACTCTCCTTTTTCCATGAATTAATCTACTTGTCCAGGGTCAAAGACCGGCCCAAAAACAGGGGGCTGAGGTGTCGTCGCCTCAGTCCTTGATTTGAAAAAAAGTGCCCCACATGAATTCAAATCAAGTGCTGAGGTGATGGCACCTCAGCCCCTGTTTTTGGGTCGATCTCCGACCCTGTTTGAACAACACAGTTGTTTTTCCATTAATGCAAAAGTATATTCCATTATTAATTAATGACTATATATACACATATATGCATGCAAAAACATTTCATATTTGTGAAGTGCACATTCAAAAACTAGTCTGCAAAAATTCTTCAAAAAATGATAGCATTAGAAGATGTTTACAAGATAGTAGTGGCGATGGTGCCGCTGTACGCAGCTCTGGCATTAGGCTATGGCTCTTTAAAATGGTGGCATATGTTTAAACCAGACCATTGTGATGCTATAAACCGCTTCAATTGCTATTTCATAATGCCATTTTTCACCTTCGAGTTCATATCTCATGTCAATCCTTATAAGATGAATTATCTCTTCCTTGCCGCAGACGTTATATCTAAGGCCCTAGTCGGCGTAGTGTTAGCTTTGTGGGCTAATTTAAGTAGCAAAGGGTCATATGATTGGTCGGTAACATGCTTCTCTTTATCGAGTTTGAATAACACTCTTGTCGTAGGAGTGCCACTATTGAAAGCCATGTATGATGAAATGGGAGCTAATCTTGTTATACAGTCGTCAGTTCTACAGTCTCTCTTGTGGTTCCCTATGCTATTATTCTTGCTCGAATTCAGACGTACGAGGAGCGATTCATCGGTGATCTCGACCGTACATGAATTGTCATCGATAGAACTGGGGAGAAATGATGATATTGTGGAAGAGAAAATGGATTCTGCTGCGAGTAGAACACCACCATCTTTCTTATCGTTGATGAAGACTGTGTGGAGTAAACTTGCGAAGAATCCAAATTCTTATGCATGTTTTATTGGCATCATTTGGGCCCTTTTAGCTAACAGGTATGTATATATACATACACGATACATNAACAGGTATGTATATATACATACACGATACATGTAGATTTTTCTCAGTAATGTCTTAATACAGAATTTTACAGTTTATCAAAGAAAAATTCAACTTTCTGTTTTGCCTGCGTGCTTTTAGGTGGCATTTTCAAATGCCCTCCATTGTTGAAGGCTCAATATTGATAATGTCAAGGGCTGGGGGTGGCGTTGCCATGTTCACTATGGGTATGTATGCATGTACATAATGATTCATTTTAGGCCATGTTTGGTGTAGCTTAAAAAGTTGACACAAATTTAAGTTAAATTTCATAATTAATTTTAACTACACATTTCATGGAACCCACAACTTTATCGACTTTTGAACTATATATTTTATCTATTTTTTATTAAAATCTACTAAAATCTGATTTTTAGCTACACCGAACAGGAGACTAGGCCCCTGTTTGGTTTGGATTAAAATCTGATTTTAATTCAAGTCAAAGTCAAACAATCAACATAGGTTTCATAACTTTTCAACCATACATTTCAAAAACTTCGATCACAATTTACTAAAAATTTAATTTTAATTCCCACTAAACACCCTCTAGATATATGTTGTCTTTATGTATGTTTATATGTGCAGGACTTTTTATGGCATCGCAAGAGAAAGTGATAGCTTCCGGTGTTCGTCTAACGTTATTGGGGATGGTATTGAGGTTCGTTGTTGGACCAATAAGTATGGCTATTGGTTGTTTTGCGTTACGTCTGCACATTGACGTCTTTCGTGTAGCAATCATAGGGGTACGTACAAATTACGATTTGACTCAATTTAATGTTTTGGTTTGAAAATACGTTAAAATTATTCAAATCGTATCGTTAATATCGTCTGAATGTAAATTTATATTGTTTGTTGAAGGCTGCATTGCCACAAGCGATCGCGTCCTTTGTTTTTGCTCTAGAGTATGGATTGCACTCACAATTACTTAGTACTGCGTAAGTTGCTTATTAAATAATTAAGGATTTTTTTTTATTATTATTTATATATTTATATGTATGTATAATATTATAAATTAACAGTTGTTTTATTGTTTTATTTCAGGGTAATATTTGGCACTACAATATCACTTCCTCTCTTAATTGGCTATTACTCCATTTTAGAGAGTATCCATTGATGTGCTGACAAGGAGTTTCCAATACAAATTAAAGATGCTTTCTAATATTAATTAATTACTCTTTATTTTAATTGAAGAAAATATATTATAGAAGTTCAATTTTGCACTTTTGGCTTCTCTTGACTCTTGATGGTAGTAGTTATTTGGATAAAAAAAAGTACTTATTTTTATCTAAAATTTTAGCTTAACTTTGTATTAATTTGGAAATTTGTAACAACTCGAATATTTAGGCTGGTTATATTCACACGACACTTTTTGTTAACTACACCACATTTTAATTTCAACGACGTCCCTAATTTTTGCTCATTTTCGTCTTATGTTTTAGCTTCTTTTTGGTAGATTTTTATCCACAACCACTACTAATTAGTACATGATGTCCAACAAATTTGTTAGAAAGCAGGCAAAAGACGGGTTTTGCACCTGTTTTTTAGCATGTTTATGTAGCTCTAAAATTTGTGCTTAATAAATGAAAAATCGAGGCGAAATTTAAGCATTATGGACCTTGTACCGGCTTGGGTTAAGCTGGTGTGAACTAGATTATGGGGTAATAATGGTTGTGAAGGGCCCATGTGGCCTTGTCCGTGTCGCGTGATTGCTAAACTCTATTGGCGTAACACGCTTAAATTAAGTTTTTTACCGATCCCAATAAATCGAAAAAATCCAAATTAACTTTATAAATCCCAACGAACATAAGAGTGACCCAAATTATTAATTTCTAATGCTACAATATACATTTTCTAAAATTTAAGATTAGTTCATCGAACTATGCAAAATTGAAAATTGGGCCCAAACTTGTCAACTTTTGCAATTTAAACTTAAAAATGGGTCTTAGTGTTCTAAACGAGCAAACTTTTGAATTTCAGTTTGGTCCCTAAACTTTCTAAATATATGTGAATTGAGACCAATATATTTCTTAGCAATAAACATCTACATGTTCCATGCTTAGTATTTATAACATAATAAGCACGGAAATTAGGGTATTACAAAGTAAACGATTTTCATTCAACACGTATTTCAATTACTTAATGTTGCAAATAATGCAATGTTAATCGATCCGTCAAAGAAGTTGATATATGAAAAAAAAATTCATCGCTTTTAGTAAATAAAACTTAACAAATTCTTGACATCCCAATTCTGATCAGTATGCATTTGCGAAGATTGTTAATATGGATTGAACATAGAAATATTCACGTCAATGAGTTTTCAAAAGGTAATGCAAAAGGAAAGAATTAATCAAAAGCATGTTTTTCAATATTTCTACTGAAACCCCTAAAATTGAACAATTACAAATTGACTCAAAACTTCCCAAATTTCTTGCATATCCCGCATTATTATATGGAGGTTGTGGGTGTTACAAGATACGTTTAGATTGTATATTTGCTAGTCACGTCACCTTGGTTCTAGAATGACATCATATGTTAAGCTTGTACTTTGGGTAAACTACTATCACCCTTCAATTTTTAACAATAGTCATGTCATGTTGAGCTAGTCAGGCTCGTTATGTTGGTCGATCTTGACTTGTTGACATGGATGGGCTTGTCCTCTACTTCTTTAGGCTCCTTTTAACATGAACTCTACCATTTAGTTCGACCTCTACTTCTTCTTCTTCTTTTTTGCACTCGACTCCATGAACCTAAACTGGTCGATTACGTTTTCTAGTAATTAATGATTCTATTTTTCATTAATTGAATGGAAATTCTATTTCTTTTTGCTCTTCTCTATTATTTATGTTTATGTAAAGAGGAATGTAACTTTAATGGAGAAAAAAAGACCATAATGATGTTTCACGCAAAGAAAAGAAAAGTTGATTTGAGGGTTCACATGCCAAAAATTAAAATAATGGGGATGATTTTCGTAATAAAGGCAAACAATAGGGATTTTGTCGCCAATTCTAAAACTAATTACCAGCGCCGTCGTAGTTTTCGTCAAAGTCAAAAGAAGAAACCCCCAATAGATCTGATTCAACTTTGATAGTTCGTTCATCGAAATTAACATTTGAAGGGTTATCTGATCTCTCTCATTCCCAATTTCGATTCCAATTAAATTCGGTATTCTTTACTGATTGATTCTAAAAGGGGATTCCAAGGAGCGGAGAAATTGACAATCAGTATTGGTGATATTAATAAAAAAAAATGAGGAAGAGAATTGTAGGAGCAGTGGGGAGCCGGCGAAGAAGGGATGGCGAGCCAGAATCGGTGGGTGTGGTAACTCGGGCTGTGAACTCGGTGTTTGCATTCGTCCGTTTAGCGGAATTCGAGATCCTATTCGTACTCTTCTTCTTCGTCGCTTTCCTCATTTTCAAAGATCTGGTTAGGCCCCTGATCAATGTTTTTTTCATTTTAATTCTATAATTTATCTTTATTATTTATAGAATTCTCATTGATTATTATTTGGTTATGGACTATTTTCATTTTTGAGATAACCAGTACAATATTTGCATCAATCAGCAGTCGACTGTTATTCAATTGAAAATGAGCATCTTATCGTACTTGCATATAGAGTATCAGTAATGCTATTTATACATCCGCGGTTGACGCGTGGGTTCTACCCTAGGGAAGTGTTATTCGGGGTGTCAACCCGAATGTCCATATAGTATGATTGAGTAGTATAGATGGCCTTTGATTAGGTTTATTGTCGGTGTAATTTTGAGAATAAACGTTTAAATATTTAAATTCTCTAGCAATTTGCTTAATTAATTTCCTTTTTTTGATCTCTCCTCAGAGGTAAAAATACAGTAAACAATGACACGTTACTCCATTTTTATGCCCCATTAATCTAAAGTAACTTTGCATCATTTAAAAATTGATTTTTAAGCTTTTTTTCACAGAATTTCAATAGTGGATGGCAACCTCAATGCCGATTCATGTAAACTAGCTCAATCATGTTCCAAATTTTATTAAAAAGATGAGAATATTTCATCCAAGATAGATATAGGAAATTATCAAAACAATTAGAATTTTGATTATGATTTCAGTCATTAGGTGCTAATCAAATTGATGACTGTAATAATGATTGACAAGAAATGTAGGACATGTCCTCGTCTTTGTTTGAGATTTCAAAATTATCAAATAGATTGACAAGTGCAGGAAACATTAGTCTTCTTTTCTAATTTCGTTCTGAAGAATGGATAAAGAAGTAATCTTTAGCGTGTCCCTTGACTTCAATTTATGAGGTCAATCATAGTGTGGCATGATAGCTTGTATTGTACAGTTTTCTTTTTAAAAAATTTCCAAAGCAGATTTTTGCAACAGATTGGTTTCTCTTAGGAAGTTGTATATCTGTACATCCAAGCATTATTAGTTTGTATGAATTGAAGTTGGTATAGAGTCTAAGGTGCTCTCTCTTAATTTATAAATGTGAACTGTGACCTCTATACTTATCCTTTTAAAAGTTTTGCATGGAAATTTATTGAGAACATATTGGGAAAGGTAATGATAATCTAATTTGATAAATTAACTTTTTTTGTTTTTCGGGTTGGCTAGAAATGGATTTCATTATTATGTAAGCGTGAAAAGGTCAATTATTTCTATATGTTGCATTCATTTCTTTTTATATATTATCACCTGTTGGGTGAGCTTTGCTGAATTGGACCATATATCATTTAATTAATCAATATGCTTATAGTCAGAATTTCATCAGCTGGAATTCTAGCTTTCTGAGAATCTGAGGGAATTCCTTTCTGAGAATCTGAGGTGTACCTATATTTTGTTTTCTTGTGTGTGTGTGTTTGTCTCGCATTCCCCTGCTTCGATTTGTAATTTAGTATTGAGTACGAGAGTTTATATAGCTATTTACGAACTTTCCTGCAGACCTCAAGACCTGAATATAATCAGATCCTAGTAAAGAAACCTGGTGGCCCAGACTGGTGGCCATACTAGAGTACGAATGCAGTGTGCTGCAAAGGAATTGCGGAAAACTACTTTCAAATGTATGGATTGTTTTCGTGTTTGTGGTTGTGGTTGTAGATTGATATCTAGATATTTGATACATCTTTTACCTTGGGGCATGCACTGTCCAGGTAGTGAAGAACTGATTAATTCCATGTTAGTGTTTTGAAGTTTTTTTCTTGTTATTTTGAGACAAAAGTTATTAATTGTTTTTTTGCTGGTGGTGTGGTATATATAGCAGTCGTGTATTTATCGTTTTACGTATTTTGTCCTTGAGACTGTCGGAGGATATGCGACGCGACTAGTTTGCTGAGTGTCAACCGGACTTGATTTGTTTTCTTTTCATTTTACTTATATTTTGAGGTGGAGGTGGAGGTGGAGGTGGGGATGGCGGTGAGGGTGGCTGGCTGCCACTCAGGTAGGACCGTAGGAGTGTTAATGTGCGCCCACCACATGAGCTGGCTCGGGGCTAGCTTAGCACGAACCAGCTTGTTCAAGAAAATTTGACTCGGCTATGCCATGCTTTTCAATTTTCTAAAATTAAAATGACAATGCTTTATTTATTTTATTTTTTTTCGAAAATGTGACGTAGTTGAAAATTTGTATACAATTTAATTGATATAACAATTTTATCAAGAGTGTTTGATAAAATAGATTTGAAGTTGTAATTTCTTTATTCGGGCTTGGGGATCAACTACATGATATATAAATGGAGTTAAAATAGTACAAGAATTATTATTTTGGGTATAATTTTTAAATAAAAAATATTGTACAAATGAAATAAATAAACTTACATTCTCTGTGTACGGTTGCAGTACATAAACACTTGCGGAAGGACTGGAAGGTCACATTTTCAAGTCATTGCAATATTATCACGCGATAAATCTAGATTCAAAATTAGCCTTTACATCTTGGAGTATTGATAAATCAACAATGCTACTGGCCTGGCTTTGAAACAGGGCGCCATTAATCCTTGATCAATTAGTGGGTAATGTGTATAAATCATGACACATACTGGATAATACTTAGATTGCGGAATTGTTCTTCATTTAACGATTAAAGTAAATAAAATGAGTCGGTACCGACCAATATTTCATATCATGTAGGTGCACGAAGTATGTGCTAGATAAAAGTTAAATCGATATAGTTCGAACCGAAATATAAATTACATAATTCTATTGTTGTATCACGTAGAGAGGACATATTTGTTGCATAAGTGAAGTTTAAATTGTTTTGAAATAATTCCAAGCAATGTTCACGCTCCGCGTATCTTGAAACGGGGATCAAACATTGCAACAAGAATAAATATTATTGATAAACGACAGAAAACATGTTTGAATTTATTTTGTACCGCCACACCACTTGGAATAAGGGAGAATACGAAGACTAAAGAAATATTTAATAATGATATTAACACAAACTTTAAATTGGGACGATGCGTTTAACGTTGCACGGAAGAATACGTAAGTCTCCATATTTTAAATTTCAATCATGCTATATGTACATCACTTTTTACATTGTGCCACGTGACAACCCACTATTGAATAGTTTAAAAAAAAAAATTGTTTTTTCACCGATCAAATCATGTTAGCGAGTGTTAATCTAAATACAGTCTAAATACATATAATCTAATGCAATGTGTTAATAAGTTTCTTTTTCATATTCGAATCATTATTGTCAAGATATAAGATTTTATTAAATATATGTACCATTTACCTTCAGGAGATGAGTCAAATCAATTAAGAAATACTACCTTCATAGTTTAGGAAAAACAACCTTAACTCTTCCTTCATTTTACCTAAGGCAGTAATGTAATAGGTGTTAAAATGTTTGGGCTGCCTCATTATTTTTACTTGGCCTGTTGGGCTGCACATTCTTCTTGGGCTGGCTTATTTTCTAAAACTGGGTTATGACCCATTTGGTTAAAACATATTTCCAATTTGCAAGGTTTTGATATGTCGTCCACGTGGCTCAATCTTGACCTTGGATTGTGTCTGTTGATATGGATTGATACTTGCTCTTCCGTCTCCCGCATTGTGGGGTTTCTCTAAAAATCTGTAACTGTAATCTTCGTGTTTAATATATGTTCTTTTAGTAAGAATGATGGTTGTTTTATACGATCTTTGTGAGATTATGAGTATTTTGGTTACTGATTTGTAAATAGAAAGGTAAGAGAGAACTTTGAAGAAATTTCTTCATACATTTTGTATTGTTTCTTGGTTGAAATCAATGGATCTAGAGTAATATCTCTTGGCAGATGCTCAACGGGTAATTAGGTCTCACGAGTAACATCCGGCCCCTTTCAGGGCAAAACAATTCTTGTATTTTTGCAATCTTTAAGTTTCTACACTTTACATTTTTGTTACAATTTTTACGATCAACAAGTTTTTCTCAACTCTTTGGGACTTACAAGTGGTATCAGAGCCACTTGGCGTAGAGTGTGTTTTTTTGAAAACCCTAATTTTTCAAAAATTATATAAAGTTACAGATCTGGAAATTTCTTAAAGTTCTGCATAAGAAATTGTTTTCTGAAAAACGTTTTTGTTGATCTACCCTCGAGGCTGGATCTCTTAGTGATTATGTGGTATTTTCTGGGTTAGATCTGTAAGATCTTTTGAGATCGTTCACTATTCTTGAGGTTAAAATCTGTTTTTCCTTCAAAAACCTTTTAACTCACTTTTGATTTTGTTAGATATGTTGTTTACACTGAGTTCTGGCTATTTTAGTTTGACTCACTACTGAGTCCTGGTGGTTCTTATAATTCGTATTGAGTGTTGGCGAGTTGAATTGACTCACTCCGATTCTTGCTGAGTTCCTGACTCACTACTAAGTTTTACTAAGTCATTGTAACTTGTTGGGTTCCTGTACTCAAATGTTTTTGTTAATTCTGAAACTAATTATTAAGGTAAGTAATCTACCAGTACTTTCCTTTGTCCAAGATCTCTTGCGAAGATCTGAGAATATGAGGGAGTAGTAGAACCAAGGGTTATCACTCCTTAAACCTTTTTCAAATTGACAATCATACTTGTTAACTGCAATACCCGTGACTGAGTGAGTTGCATGATAAGTAGGCACAAATCTTCACACCTGCATATTCTGAAATTCACACTTTTTGCAATTCTATTAAGCTGCTTGAATCAATAATACTCTGTGTGCTGTATAATTGTAATTTTGTGATTATATTTGTCAACATATCCACTGCACACAAATTTGAAGTTGAGGCATGAAATGGTACTAGAGACTTTAATCTCTAACACCAGGAAATGAGAGCTCCGTTGTTACAACAGAGATGTGCTGCTGCCCTTGATGGGTCTTGGGCTACTAAGATTAGTGCCTATGGGAGACAAGAACTAGATGAGGTTGCCTGGAGTTCCATCTTTCTTCACCTGTCTAATATTGTGATTAGGAGAGTTGGTGAAACCACTATTACTGAAACCTTATGGGCTAAGTTACGAACTCTTTACCTAACTAAACTCATGTCAAATAAGTGCTACCTCCTAAGGTAGTTTTATGACTTTAGGTTTGACTCTTCCTACAGCATAGAAAAAAACATTGACAAATACGCAAAATTAATTCAAGATTTAGCTAACTGTGATGAGAAACTTTCTGATGATCAACAAGTTGTTGCCCTGTTGAATTCACTAAGTGATAAATATAGGGACATTGGAAATGCCTTAGAAAATGGAGGAGAAGATCTTATTGTTGATATCATAACCTCTACTTTGAAGAACAAAGAACTTGAACTAAAAATTGAGTTCAAAAATTCTAAAATTAGTAAAGGATTACATATAAAAGAAAAACTGAACGAAAATAAGAAGAATAATTTGTGTAATCTCAATTCTTACAAGAAAGGAAAACCCACAAAATCTTAGATTCAAAGATAAAAATAAGAATCAAGTGAAATCTAATAATCAAGTCAGGAAATGCTATTATTGTGGAAAAATAGGACACTTAATAAAAATATTGTTTCAAGAAAATTTCTAACATGTAAGGAGGAAACAATTATGATGGCTCTGCAACTATTGCCTGCAAGAATAATCTTGATATTTAGGATGTTGTCCTTGTCATACAACCAGAAGAGACCGAAAAGAATGAATTATTGATTCTGGCTGCACTTTCCACGTGTCCCATTAAAGAATGGTTTCTTGAATTTGATAATCTCATGACAAATTCAAATGTGAAATAACATAAGTTGTCAGATTAAGGAAATTGAAAAATTAAAATTGTTGCCAAATAACAATTATATACTTGAGTTGAATAATATTAGATATGTGCATGAACTAAAAAGAAATCTAATTTCTTTATGAGGATTAGATGACAAATACAATATATCGATTCATGAAGACCTCAAAAAACTGAATTATGATAACAAAGATGTTATCTCATTTCCTAAGATAAATGGAATTTACACTGTTTATGCTGAACCTATAGTAGGTCATAGCTCTGCAATTGTAAAGTCTACCTCTGATAAGTCTTTAATCTAGCATAAAAGACTTGGTCACATTTCTGAAAGGGGACCGGTCATTTTAAATAAACTTGGATGTTTTAGAAATGATAACATTGAAAATTTAGATTTTTGTGAAGATTGTGTAATTGGAAAATAGAAAAGATTACCTTTTAAAACTAGAATTCATAATCCACTTCTATTTTGGACTATTTACCTACTGAACTATAAGGTCCAACTTCTGTAAATACTAAGTGGAATTAAGTACTATCTACTAATAGTAGATGATTTTTCAAGGAAAAAAATGAATTTTTCTTTTAAGACAAAAAATTGATACTTTTCAAACCTTCAAACAATGATTGTTCTATACTATCTTTGTGAGATTAAGAGTATTTTGGTTGCTAATTTGTAAATAGAGAGGTTAGAGAGAACTTTGAAGAATCTTCTTTATACATTTCGTACTGTTTCTTGGTTGAACTTAATGGATCTGGAGCAATATCTCTTAGCAAATGCTCAACGGACAATTATATCTCACGACTGAACATTCAAGCCCTTTTAGGGCAGAAAAAATACTTGTGTTCTGGCGATCTTTTAGTTTCTGCACTTTACATTTGTTACAATTTTTACGATCAACATGTTTTTCTCAACGCATTGGGACTTACAATAGGCATTTCGTCGGATATTTGAAAATCTCTAAAAAATTCCAAATATTTTCGTTAGATGACTATAATGATAAGCTAATTGTTACATAAATTGCTTAAAGAAACAACAAAATATGAAATTGGAGAATAGATAATGGAGATTGTAAACTCTTTTTTTAAGTGCTAAAATTCGAATCCAAACAAATTACATGTAATGAAAAAAAAAATTCAAAATTGTGGGAAACTTCAGGTTAAGAGTGATGAGAGCACATGGCTGTATGATTGATGAAATCTTCACTATTAGCTTCACCAAATGTGAATTGCTGTTAGCAGATTTATACAATGCAGTGAAGTGCTAAAAATCCCCTTCAAATTGAATTCTATACATCTCCACCCATGGGAATGAATGTACAAGAACTGATATTTATATTCTCCAAAGATTGAAACCAGTGTTTGGAGAATCAGTTTATCATTCTGAGTCAATGTTAATCATCATCAGAGGGTATCTGTCTTGCTTCAGACTAAGATAGTTTCCTTTTATTTGTAGAGCCTGCTTCCACAAGCCCTTTCCCAGACAAACTTGATACACCAGTTCCTGATGATGAAGCCAAAAAACGACGAACTTCTGGAGCATCACCTGATGATGATGCAGCAAGATTGTATGTGTAAACCCTCATTGGGTGGTCAAACTTGCAACTTGGACCAAACTTGCAGATTCCATATCGAGAATAGAATAGACATAGAGGCTCTCCCTAAAATCAACAAGAAGGAAAAAGTGTAAAAAAGAAATCCTAAGTTGATATCTTTGAAAAAACTTCGTACAGGAAAGGTTAGCTATGGACTATAGTAACAACTAACATGTCTCTCTTTCTCCTTCCCTCTTATTCTTTCCTCTTTATTCTTCTTCCACTTGTCTTTCATCCTTTTTACCATTTCTACCTTTCAAATAATGTCAAACTATGTGCCAAAGATGTGATACGTCAACAAAATGTTGAACCACATCATTACAACTGCCTGCTGAAGCTTAATAAATCAAATATTCTAAATGGAAAAAGCCTCTGATAATCATTATGTATCCACAAAAAAATACGATCAAATTTTTTCATTCCATAATTTTCATGTAACTTCATAAATTCGACCGCAAATGGCTATACCGACGAAACTACTCAGAATACCATCCAATCAGAGGCCATTTCCTTTAGCTCTTGTCAGGCCGCATCATTCCATTCCCCCTCCTCTCACAGAAAAAAAAATGAAGATCCCCGTCCTTGACTTTAAAGGGAAGATGGGATAAAAGTACGAGAAAACAGAAATTTAAACCTAAATGGGATGGACAAAGAACAGTATGTGGATTGCAGCCATTAATACATGTCTGTACATGTAATATGGAGAAATAATGGAGTAAACCATTTCAAGACTTCAACTAGAGCAAAGAAACAATTTTTTTTAACTAGGTGGCTTCATTATCCTGACTATAGTGTCCAAAGATCATTATGAACTCCAGGAGATCAAATGAAAACTTGAAACTAAAAGTTAAGCTTCTGAAATTCTTTAAAAGGCTAAACAATTATGGCAGAAAATCTTGAGGAATTCAGAATAATAAATCTATAATGCAAAAATAACCTTCATCTTAAAAACAGCATTGAAGAGAAGATCAAAACATTTAAAAGTTTGTATAGAAACCATATATTGAACTTTATACAAAATAAAAATATGTTCTTTTCATGGTTGATAAGGGATCTTTAACACGATATAGCACAAATTTCCTTTTTTTTTTTGAAAGATAATAAAACATTATATTAATCAAAGTTAATACACAGGAAATGTATCATCAATACAAATCAGAAAGGAACAAACAAAAATTGGGCAGCCCATCTATATACCTAGTAGCCACAGCATTAAACCAAGT
>CAIGRT010152845.1:0-21969 GCA_903798405.1 Fraxinus platypoda | reverse complement strand
TTTTACTATCTGTATTTGATGCATTCATTTGTTTTGTTTATCAAAATAATAATGAATATAGAAAAGTAATGACTTATTTGTTTATATACATCTAATCTACGATAAAAGACAATGTTCCCTCAGAACAATTATTTATTTCAATTCAAACATCCTCTTACAATAGAATCTTTATGATCAAAACTCTGATTCAAATATTCCAACATGAAAACATATCATCTAATTGGACTGTGCTTGATATACATAAAAATATGCCCAACTCGAGTAAAAAATACATAGTTCGAGATGCACTACCTCAAAATCAATTTGTACGGGTTGGTTAATCGATCAACACACATCATTAGGAGATTAGGGTCAAAGGACCTACACCCACCTTCCTAAAATGAAACGAACTTTTTCAAGGTAGAGGTAGGTTGGTGAGGTGGTTAAGAAGAAGAGGCTCTAGCCTGTGCATATGCCACGTTTTCATTACATGAACAATTTTCTCCAATTCCATTTGCAGAAAAATGGATAACGAAATCTTACATTTTGGGCAAATAAAATCTTAGGTGAGGAACAAAACTACTGCAACAACCCATATATGAAGTGGAGTCGGGGAGGGTTGAGGATGGAGGAGTTCACCGAACCCCCCAACTCAACCTATCCACATCCCACGTAGCCATATTTTCAGGTGGTCAAATTACTCATTTGTCCCTTCTTTACTCATGGTTAGTGAACTATACCTTGTTAGGTCTCCAACATTAGGGTTTGAATTTATTGTTGTTAATCAAAGAGGGGAGTGAAATAAATAAAAAAACGAAGTTATGTTCAAGAATGAATTCTTATTAAAATTGTCCATATTCGATTTATTGTTTAAAACTAGATCAAACTCTGAATATGATGACTTGAGATAGCACTAAAATCAGCATTTTTTTCACTATTTAAGATAGACTCACGATGTTGAAATTGTCATGAAGGATAAAATATCAAATATGAAAATATATTCACGAGTTTGAAATTTACTTCAAATTGTTTGTATTTGTTAATTAATAGAAAATTCTAGAATATGAATTTACAACTTTCTTTCGTGGTTCTAACTTTATTAATCGATCAAGAAATAAGTATAAATTGTTGGTAACAATTCTAGAATTGCACTGAGCCCCCCGTTTGTCTACCATTATTCCAAAAAATTATTTGCTACAGTAAGATTCTCCACCACACATTCACCAAATAAAATATTCTACACACAAACCAATAAAATTACTTTAAATTTTATTCCAAAAAATTATTTGCTACAGTAATACTCTCCACCACACATTCACCAAATAAAATATTCTACACACAAACCAATAAAATTACTTTAAATTTCAACTACACATTCTCCAAAAAATACTATTCATTACTCTATTTTTCTCCCAATAATGGGAGTACAAATTATTATGCACTACTTATTATTCATTCTTCATAAAAAGATTTATGTTTTTATGATGTGTTCAGTAGTAGGAATTGGACCCAAATGGCCGACCATAACAAAACCTTGTAATTGGTTTTGGATTATCCGTTTTTCTACCATTTTAGGAAGGATAATTATGTTTACACTACATTTTTTCGTTAATGGTACTATATTTTAATTGTAGTGAACGTCCTTAATCTTTGCTCATTTTCACACATATACCTTAATTTTTTATCACATTCTTATCCTCAACTTTCTATTAATATGCATATCTTTTGTCTTTGATAATGATTTTCATTGAAAAATTATGTTAGGAAGGCGTATAAAAAAACTTACTTGTCTCTCTCATATATATATATTACCAAATATTAGCCCTTATATCAATGCACGTTAGCAGAATATTTGGATAAAAATAGTCACGAAATACAAGATATGTGAATGTAAATGATAAGAATGACACGAAGAAAGTAAAAATACAAGTGTAAAAGTGATAAATATTGGGATCTTCGTTGTAATTATAATATAATGTACCTAATGAATACTTGGTATGAATATAATTACCCTTCTAAGACGATTCAAAATTTGAAAGAAAAAATAAATTCCTAGAAAAGACAAAATAAATTCACTATTTTAGATATTATAAAAAAATCTGGTTGAAAAAAAAGTAAAGTGATATCTGGTGAGTAGGAAAGCATTTATTCATTTAGAGAAGGGTAAATCAGTAAAACTGTTGCAACAAATCATCACCCAATTCTGATAATCAAATATAAGATTACCTTCTCCAAATTCTGATAATTCTCCCACCCCACCCCACGTAAGTGTATTTATATACAAGTATATAATCAGTTCTGTTGCAGGTTCAGAGTTGGAACACTCCAACCTATTTCTTGAACAAGAAAGGAGTTTCTCTCTCTACCCCTTTTGATTTCTCTCTCTAGATCATTGTGTGAAAATGGCACAAAAGGATTTTGGTTGTTTTCAAGAAGAAATGCTTTGGCCTCCTACACACCATGCAAATGCCATTCATTCTCAGCAAAAGGTCTGTGTATGTATATTTGTATATCACTTCTTTCTTCTCAGTTGATAATGTTTTTTTCATATATTTTTGAGTTGGAAACTTTAAAAAATGTTTCCTATTTTTTTAAAAAACATTTCGTTCTTGTCAATGATATTTGATTTTTATTTTAGATGGTGTAACGCATGGATACACCTTCAGAAAGACTTGCGTTTTGATTCTGCATACGTTACAAAAGTCAGAAAGAGTTATAAAAACTAAAATGCATTGGAAATATTGAAAAACCCATTTTTTTTTTCAATAAAATTTCAAACCAAAGTCATAGATTAACACGTAATTGTGAATTTTTTTTCAATATTTTGAATCTTTTTTTCAGATGGTGTAACGCATCGAGATAAAAAAAACTAGTTTAATTGTTTTGTTATTTTTTAATATAATATTATTTAATTAGCATGCTTATATTATTACGAACCATCCAAAATATATTTTTCTATCCAACGTTTTCAAGATTTTTATATCCTACTCTGTTTTAACATTTTAATTAGAATAATACTATGTAGTCCCATTGGGTTGCAATCCCAATTCAGATAGCGCTAAATGGGCTAATAAAAAAAAAAAAATACTCATCCCCATTGGGGATGAGCTCCAGTCTATGTGACAATTATATGACATTAAATAGCAATATTCTTTTAATTATGAAGAGAGAAATTAATGTAAAGCTTTTGGCATTTTGTTTATTGGCTTGCAGTTGGAGGAGCAGTTTAAATTTCCGACAAGGCAACCACAGCAGCACGGTGAAAAGTATTCATCATCGGTCACAGAATCACTTCCTCCACTGGTACTACTTACTAGAAAATTTTTATTTTGCTCTTTTTTAATATAATTTATTTTAAATTCTTTTTCATTTTGTTGTTAACTCTATTTTCAATGTCCCGTCTCAAACCCGAATAAAAGAAGTTGGTGCAATAAATTTTTTATTTTGCTCCTTTTTAATATGATTTATTTTAAATTCTTTTTCATTTTGTTTTTAACTCTATTTTCAATGTTCCATCTCAAACCCGAATAAAAAGAAGTTGGTGCAATAGATTAACAAATAATTTAATTTTTGCTAAGATTTATAGTATGCTTTAAGTGTGCTTTAATTTTACTTTTCTAAATGTTACGTCAGTAAAAAAGCACGATACCTTGGTTGCTAATGCTTAGCGACAGAAATTAGAAACTTGTCATCTTAAAATTTTGCCACTTTTTCATGATGCCTTAAAGAATAGGAATATTTTTTTATTTATTCTCTTGAGATTGAGATAAAATAAATAAAAAATCCTAAGCAACAAAGTATATATAGAAACCTATTCAATCATATTGCACACGTGATTAATATTCTTGTACACGTGGTAGCTAATTGTTTAATTAATTACAAATAATTAGAAATTATAAGAACTATGCTGTCATTTTTTTTCTTTTTGTTGAATTTGAATTTGAATTTGAATTAATTGCTTTTTCGTTTTTGGAATAAATTTTCTTGTGATGCATATTATGTAGCAGTAAATGATGTTACCTTATATAATTAATTGTTTCTGAATTTGGTGGTTTAAAAATAAATGTTGCATTTATTTAAAACGCTACTAATTTAAAATTTAAGATATTAACTTCGTTAACTCGTGTACTATTCCTTTTACGGTTTATTTATTTGAGATTATTATTATTATTTTTAATTCTACTTCATATTTTTCAATAGTAAATGGTGATCACAAATACATGTTGCCTACATACGACTCAAAATATTCTAATATTTTTACGTGCTTCAATAGTTTCATCGTCACACAAGATCAACCCCGAGAGCCCAAAGAACAAGAAATCCCATTGGACCTGGAATGCAAGCTATCTTCCTAGGTTCAAGCCAAAAATCATCAGGGACGGGAGTTTTTCTTCCGAGAAGAGAAGGCACCGACTTCGAATTTAACAATAAGTCAGGTATTCAAACACCCTAGAAAATATTCTCATACCTACAGTGAGAAGTCTTATTTTATCCATTTGAAGATAACCGTACTTTCAATTCTCACATTTGGAGAGAACCTTAAATAAAGTTCTCCCGCCACATCGGCAAGTGGGCGGGAGAACAATTTCGTATAACACCCGTAGCTAACACTTCAGTCTTCAATGCATATAGAAATGCCATTTTTTCATGGTTTTCCCTACTGTGCAGCTTGTTCTCCTGTTCTCCTCCCTGCTCGGGTTGTTCAGACACTCAACCTTAATGTTCATGAACTTGGCCACCAGATTAAACCCCACCAAGGTTCTCTCTCTCTCTCTCTCAACCTTTTGCTCAAACTATTCTAGTTTCATAAAGTTAGACATACGATGCGTCATGGGACGATTTAATGAAATTTGAAGTCGGGTATTGTGCAAATATTATTAAGAAGGATCGAGAGTCAGGTCGATGACCATCTTAGTATTTTCATCAAAATTATTTATTTATTTATTTTTTCCATTTGCAGATCTTGAAAAGAACATGAAAGGTGACAACAAGATGGTGAAAATTAAACAGAGAAATGATTGTTCGCCAGAGATTTTTCTCCCCAAGGAATGGACTTACTAGCTCTTGAAGACAAGATTTCACAAAACAGAAGCTCTGCTCGATCTAGACTATAGCTATTTGTACGCTTACAATAATAATTAAACTTCTGTAATCTAAATAATAACAGCATTTGCAATAATAATAAAGTGAATTTCATCCTTGTTTGTTGCAGTAATAATAATTAAATTTTATATATTTTCCGACGAAAATTTGATCTTCTACTCAAACATTTGAGCTTTAGCCTCTGTTTGATTTTTGCTAGAAATCAAATTTTTAGTAGATTTTAATTAAAATCGGTGAAATATGTGGCTAAAAGTTGATAAAAATTATGAATCCATGAAATGTATGATTTAAATTAATTGTTGACTTTAACTTAATTTTTTATCTATTTTTTAATCTAAAACAAAAGGAGCTTATTTATGATTTACCATTGTAATTTTTGTCCATATATGAATAATTTGTTAGCATAGTTTGTGTGTTCTTGAATCAGTCTACAAGTACAGGAAATTTGTACAGAATTGGTACATAAATTTGAAATGAGCAACACAGATTCAAAGATGGGAAAAAAAAAACACGAATGCAGCAGCATCATGTACAAATTCTGCTTAGGGAATAACTCTCTTAGGTTCAAATCTTTTGAGTCGGATTTTCTTCAAAATTGCTTATTGTACTATTTGTTTCATTCAACTTAAATTTGTTCTAAAATGGTTATTCAACTTAAATTCTTATTCAATTTAACGGCTATGTCCATCTCTCTAATTAAAACCAAGGGAATATGTACGCGAATTACCTTTTTTTCTTTAATTCACAAATGACTTATGCATTAAGGGTTATCCCTCTTCACTTGCGGGATTTTTTATAGTGTTGGTTGGAGTTTTGTTGAAACTTATTCATTATCAATTTGTTAATCTGCCCAGAAAAATACTATAATTTAACGTCAAAGTAGCTCCATTCACAATGACTTATGCGCTAAGATTTATCCCTCTTCACTTGCAATATTTTTGTAGTGTCAGTTGGAGTCTTGTCGAATCTTATTCATTATCAATTTGTTAATCTGGATGCAAAAATACTACAATTTAACGTCAAATTAGCTCCACGTCACTCATTTGTCTCGAAACAAAAAGTAAGTTCAATTTTGAGGCATATTGAAGATTGGTATCTGATATGAAACAAATTAATAAGTTGGGGGACCCCAATCTGAAATTTCCGGAAAAATATGTCATAAACCCTTTTAGATTAACTTTCCTGTTGCTTTGCTCAACTCATAGCAGCACTTCAGCATGGAAGCCGTTCTTTTCAATTCTCAAACCCATCTCTTTACTGGTATTAAATTATTCCATAATTTTATTTTTAGTAGGCAGTACTTGACGGAATTGGACGGGTTTGAATAGTACCATGAACAAGTCTAATGCTGTCAAGTTCCGTCCGTACCAAACATATACTTGCCGGAGTTTCAATTTTATGTTACTCTAATTTTGTAATTTCATATGGGTTTTGATCATATCTTATTTCGATTTCATTTGACTAAATTTTGTTATTTCTCTTTGTTTTTCTGCATGCAGGCAAGCATGCTGTGCCTAATCTCCAATTCTGTAAGCCGCCATCGTCTAGAACTCAATTACCCCTCAGGAAAAAATCTTCTGAGTTAAGTGGGAGGAGAATTTATTTATTAAAAAAGTGTTCTTTCCGGAATGGAGTTGAAAGATTTTCATTTAAACATTTTTCGGATAATCTACCAAGTGTTTGTAGAAATGTCAAGGCCGCTGCAGCTGCTGAATCTTTGAATTATGAACACTTCATACCAAAGACTGATAATGGACTTGCACGGGATGTCAACAAGTTAGAGGTTTTTGAGCCCGGGAGTATGGCATTTAGGAATAAGTTCTTGAATTTTGTACGGATCGGTTCCATTATTAATAATGCTGCAGGATCGTTTTTCAAGAGTGAGATAAGGAGGCGGTTGTTTGTGACTGCTGTACTATTAGTAATGAGCCGTGTTGGATATTTCATTCCATTACCTGGTTTCGATAGGAGGTTGATACCGGAAAACTACCTCAGCTTTGTCTCGGGGTCTGTTGGTGAGTCATTTTTTAACTCTATTATATTGACAATTGTATCTGCATGTAACTGTTAAATTGCATCCAGTGTCGTTGTGTATTCTATTGGTAATTGTTCTTTTGGGTTATTTTCTGTGTTAACAGGGAATAAATCAACTATATATATGAATATATTTTTTATTCCATCGGTTGCCCTTATGTCTTCTGTAATTTAGTATTTTTGGCATCACCTTTTCTTTTGATATCGTGTTTTGAACATATAGTGTGCTTTTATTTGTGTTGTAACTTGTGGGAAGAAATATTATACAAAATTGCCACCAACTTTCTTCAATTGAGTCCTCATACCATGTTTTCTACAAAAAATTAAAAAATAAGGGGAAGGAGTGAAATATCGCTCTCCTATGGGATATGTAACAGTTGAAATTTTATCTTATTTATTTCAAAAATGATGAAAGAGTGAGTGATTAGGACTTTACCCGTGCTGGCTCAGGGTGTTGCAAGCATGCGGAGTGAGCGCCATTCAGATGTAACTTTATAGCCATGCTTGAAAATATGAAATTTAAACTGAGTGAGGTATTTTGGTTATTTTTCACTCATTTGCTTCATCTGAACCTTTACATAGTTGTAGATGAAACATTACAGAAGTGTAGTCCAGAAAGATTGAGCATTCACCGCATCTTGTTTTCTTTTTCCAACTTTTTCTCATTGAACAAGGGGTTTCACTAATTCAAATTACTTTCTTGCCTTTATATCTTGCTGTACTTTATTACTTTTACCTTCAGCCTACAATTTTTTCATGAGCTTTTATATTATTTCTTAATTCATTCCATAATTGAGCCAATTCTTTGGCTTCTGGTAGAATTTTAAAAGCATTCCTCAAGTTCTGAAGTTGCGTGATATTTTATGAATTTTGGCTCAGTTTGAACAAAGTCATCAATTTCATGGTAAAGAATGTGCTTTCTAATCATCTAATGTATTTAAACTATATTAATCTATTTCATCCAGGAGGATATTGCTAAACACGTGAATGTTAAGGATTAATGTTTGATGAAAGGAAGCATATTTTAGACAAGGACAGGGACAATATTGTAATATTGGTTGTTTGTACTAAATTGTTAGTATAGTGTTCTTCGTTATCTTTATTTTTTCATACTATAGTAATAATCTCTCAGGGAGATTGATTTAAAGATTTGTTGTTTGATGGTCTAAAAATGAATGATGTAATTCATGTCCATATCATCTTGTATTCTCATTCATAGTGTTTAAACGAATTCATATCGTGCTAAGTGCTGAGATGTATTGGGCAATTGTTGTAGGGTTTAGAATGAAGTGAGCCAGCTTGTTCATAGCTCATCTCTGTTAAGCACTTGGATGGACTGAATATAAACATACCTTTATAGTGAGCATAAATCTTCATGTTGAGATGTGAAAATTTATTTCCACTAATTTCCATTTTCAGATCACAAATTCATTTTTAGTTAATAATTATTTTTTAGACTCCTCTGAATAAATCTTGCTAGGATTGTCTTCTTTAAAAAATAATTCTTATTGTTTTTCTTCAAATACAAACAGTCCATAAACACTTGGATTATCCTATGCATTTGTTAATTTATATTGGATGGAAATAACAAATGAGATTAGATGGTTAGCTGGTGAGAGCTGGAAACACATTTCATTTCCATGGAATAATTGATAACCTAACTGAGGCTTGGTGTCAATTTCATTCCTCTTTAAATATCTTTTCATTTAATGGTTTTGCAGATGAACTTGGTGATTTAACGCCAGAACTTAAGCTTTCTCTTTTCCAGCTTGGAATCAGTCCTCAAATAGGTGCATCAATCCTAATGCAGGTTTGCTGATTTTCAATCAGAGGATAATGCCATTAAATTATATTTCTAATAGCTGTATTTGCAAGCCAAAGGAAGTTCCCGCAATTATTTTTCTCTTTATGTATTTCCGTGTATCTATTGGAGTTAAATGTGCAATTAAACCAAAAGTTTTCTTTTTCATGGGGTCTACATGTTGTTGACATTTACTGCATTATTGGTGTGTCACACTTTATGTTTCAATAAGTGCATCATGTCATGTTAGTGTCATGCAACTTTGTTTGTGCTTCTTAACTTGCAGAACAGTATGATTTGTTAACTGCAGATATCTGACTGTAATATGCATTCAAAGTGCATTAATATTGAACGGTATAAAGTTTTTCAAGCAAGTAGAGCCAATCACAGCAGACCCCTAATTCTGTCAATATGATATAAATCAGAATTCGCTTTCTTATGTTTTAACACATAAACATCACCTCCAAATCTATATATGCTTCATGTCGTTATCAACTTTTGTAAGTTCGAGAAGGTTCTCACCTTTACAGAATACATTTCTGGAGATCCATTCCATTGACTTCTTTTAGAGAAGTAACGCCTTCTACAGAAACACCACAAAATGCTGGAAAATGCCAGAATGTCCTTAAAATCTGGAAATTTCCATAACATCTTGTCAAGCTTAATTTATGTCCGCAAGTGATGGAGATAAAGATCCTAATTTACCTGCTTGTTTTAAAGTTAAACATAGGAGTGAAATGTTTTAACTTTCTTTTTATTTTAAGGTAATCATCGTCTTGAGATATAGGTTTATCCTAGTTTGTGTTTGTTAAAGTTCATCTACTAGTTGGATTATAATTAATATCCTAGTATATTCCAGACTAGTAGTCTCTAAGTAGTCCCTGTGATGAAACAGTTTAATATGTATTTGATTATTAATAGGGATAACTCAGATTTCTTTCTATTGTTATCTTTTTCTCTTTAGATTCTATGTCTATCGTTCTCTTTTCTTTCTTACTGTCATGCCTCAGCAAGGCTCCAAAGACATACCTTTCTTTCCTTAGATGCAGAAATAATGGTATCTGTTCCCGAATCTGACTCCTTCGTATCTAAGTTGCTCGAAAGCTTCTCAATCCTCTTCTCCCTAGGTTTAGGGGGGGAGTAAAAGAGACATAAATCAGGTAGTAATGCTGGATTTACTAGAGCGAACTTCTGGCTAGGTGCTATCCATTCTAGTTAGCTCAATCTGCCTGCGGTTATTTCCAAACATTTAAGTCATAATCAATATCACATTATGTATCTTTTATTTGTCAGTTACAGTACATTCTTTTGAGTATTATTTGTTTGGCAAATGAACATGCAATTAGCAAATGCATTATGTATGGAAGTTGAATACATAGCTTTGGCCTTGTAATTGTTCTCAAGCTAACTTTTATCTCTTTGTAATGTGCTAGCCTTGAGTATGGTGGTAATTATAATAAATGTCATGTTCAGGTGCTTTGTCATGTGATTCCTTCATTAGTGAAGCTGCGGAAGGAAGGCTTAGATGGTCATGAGAAGATCAAAAGTTATATGTGTGTCTACTTACTCATTTCAAGCCGTGAGACGAGTCCTCATGAATTCCTTTCCATTTACATCATTGTTCACATTGCATATAGTTTGCTTTAAGCTTTATGGATTACTTCATCTCTTTCAGATGGTGGATCTCTCTTGGGTTTGCAATACTGGAAGCTGTGATACTTGCTTGCTATTCACTTCCATATTCGATCTATACAGCCAGTCACAGGTAATCACGGTAGAAGAAATTCATTTTAAACTATGATCTTACACAAATAATTTATATTTTACTTTGGCAAGTTATATTTGGAAATACATCCATGCTCACTTTGTATAGGATTTATTATTATTATTATTATTATTATTATTATTATTATTATTATTATTATTATTATATTTTGAGTGGTGGTGTGAGGTGGGAATGCGGAGTTTGCGGATGTCTGAATTTTTCCATTCACATTTTCTCTGTTTGCAACATGTACTTTCTTTAAGACATTAGCATATCATCCTCATTTGAGGAGATTTTGACAAGCAGATGGTCATTTTTGTATTTGGTAGTCTGAACTTTTTTAAACGTACAACTTGTCAATTTGTCTCGGAACTGATTACGCTTTTATTAAGTTTCATTGTTATTGTTCAATTTTCTGGTGAATCTTTTTTTTTCCCTTATTCTGTAATCAGTGCTAATACTATCGTTATCATTTATGTTTCTGTTCATTTGAAGTTACAAGATTCATTGAAATTTTCTACCTGTTAATATATTGCTTTTTCTTCACATCACATCCCTTTCCACATGGATTTAATCACTAAACACATATAGTTTGGTGGAGTGAGTGAAATGAGTTGATGTTTTAATTTTTTGATCATAATAGTATACTGTGATGGTATATATATATATATATTTTTTTGGTATATCCGATGGTGCAACTAACTTGGTAATGCGAATTTATTGTAAAAGAGTTATTTTTTGCCTGTGGTAGTTTGTTTGTATGCATCTAAAGAGAAAGAAAATGTTTGCTTTGAAACAATGTGTGCAGTAAAAATTAGGAAAAAAAAAGTGTAACCATTTTTTTGCCAATTGATTCAGATACACGATTAGTAGTTGCAACTTGGAATTGCAGATTGGATCTGGTTTTCTACTAGAGTTGATTGGATTTGATCTAGAATGTTCTTATATGCAACCCAACCATAGGGACACATTTTCCTTGTACATTATTCATATTTCTTTGTTCTTTATTGGGAGAAGATATCCATATCAGTTTGTTTTATGACCTGTGAGTGTCACTAAGTGGTTTCCTATCATCTTCGAGCAGCTAATTTATTGACATGATGAAATTGGCTTTACTATGTATATGCTGTTTCAGGGTAAAACACGTGACAGTGACGACTTTGCTGCTGGTGTGTGGTGCAATGACTACGACATGGATCTGTGACAAGATTTCAGAGTCTGGATTTGGTATTTTCCAGGGCGTATCCCTTAGTTTTTCTTTTTTTGTCTTTCTAATTATAGCACCATGTTGTATTTTTCTTGCTTGTCTTGATATTCTGTCAACTTGACCTTTGTCATTGGAATTTCCTGGCAACTTGATATGCTACTGGCTTCTGTTCGTTGGGAAATTGGATTAACATCTGTCAAAATGAGATATCAACTCCATTTAGAGTTTGTTCGGGAGAGATTTTTCCAAGTGAATTTTTTTTTTTTTTTGGGAGAATGTGCGGTTAAAAAATAGGAAAAAGTTATGGGTTCCATAGAATGTGTAGTCAAAAATGATTTAAAAAATAATCTCTCCCAAACAAACTCTTAATTGTTATTAGTTTTCCACATGAACTGTATTTTTCTTGTCATGTTTGCAGAATATTATTTAGCTCTCTAATAAGTAATGCATGGTCAGGTCAAGGATCTTCTTTGATTATCTGTGTGAGCATTTTGACTGGCTACACGGATACGCTGTACAAAATGTTAACTCAGCTCACAGGTGAGTGCCAGAAACCACATCGCTATTACCTTCTGTGGGTACAAATAATAATTTTGTGGTGCTGTATTCTATTTTTGTTGTTTTATTTGATCAAACAATGCATCTTTCTCATGGTCACACGCAGCTTCATTCGGTATATTCTTGTTATTTAGTTGTGCAATAGAGAAGAATATTATCTATAAATCTGTACTTCCCAATTTACTACAAGTCTTCACATGTTGAGTATCCTGGTAGGATAGTGCTAGTTTGCTTTTACTTACATGAATGCAAACTATTATTCTCTTTCATAGAAATTGTTCGCCATTCCGCTTGTGAAAAACTTGGGAATTATTTCTCTCTTATCCCTGCTACTGGTAGGAATTTCCTTGAAAATTAAAAATTTATGTTTTAACTTGTCAAGTGTCGTATAAATAACCATTATATGTAAAAAGTACTATCTGCATTTATACAATGGATGACTGGAGACATAACAGTAGCATTAATTTTGCATTTTAAATTTTGGGTTAAAATTTGATGTATGATTGTGAAAAAGATAGTGACCAACATTTAATGCTTGCTTTTCCACTAGGAAGTTTTCTAACCTTGTACCCTTGGCTGAGAAAATGATTGCATATTATGTCATATCTTCCTAGTATTAATGTATTAAATTTCATTTTGAAATTTTAACCTGCTGCAGGAAGTGCTTTGAGCTGGTGGCCCTACATACTTACAGTAGTAGGTATTTTCACTGTAGTGACTATGTGGGCAGTTGTCGTAACTGAGGGTTGCAGGAAAATCAAGCTGCAATATTATGGTTTCAAACTTGCTTCTGCGGCCAGGTGAATATTCATAGCCAATTTGACAGATACCAATATTATCATTTAGCTGATGAGTGATATAAATATCTAAATAATTAGATATTTTTATCTTATTTGGGATATGTTCGCATTAGTTTAAAACTTAATATTGTGTTAAGCTGTTATCATCTTGTAATAATGATATCATAGCACGAACATTTAGCTGGCAAATTAGCCTGCTCGAAAGAGCTGTGCAGTCTTCAAGCCCAACTTGAAATCAAAGACAAGTCATGGAAAATTCTCAAACTTCACCAATCACACCTTTGAGCAGAACTCGAAGGTGCTCACAAAATTGAGCCTCACCTGAACGGCTTTGTTCATTTTGACAATATTTAACTGTAACTATCCCACATTCTGGTGGAACTGAACTAATTTCATGAGCTTAAGATTGTAATCAAGCTTTGGCGATTATCAATGAGCCCTGAGAGTTCAACTAGAGCATATTTACAGAACACTGGAGAGTAGTATTTAGTATGGAGTTGGCGTCTGAGAATTGGATTGAGTCCTTCAGATTTTGACATCTAAATTGGAATTCTGTCCCAATACTTAATTTTTCAACTTATGCATAAAATTTGCATCAATCTTTACCAAAAGTGCACCTATTGAGACATGGCACCTTTAGTCCATTTTCTGAGTAAAATTCTGCAAAAGCTTTGTTACTTCTTTATGAGAAAAGCGCCACTCTTTCTCTCTCTCTTGCACGCTTCTTTTTTCCAACTTATTATTTTATTGGTTAAGGAAAAGGAGATGTATATGAGCAGCTTTTTTTCATGGGATAAAGACTGAACTTTCTAATCCAATGCAGACACTAGGACCTGTGGCCTAAACTATAGAGCTTAGAGTGTGAATGGGTCCACCGGGTTGAATTTTTTTTAACAGGAGTTAAGTGGCTTATCATGGTTCAGTTTTTGATAAATAATAATCACAGCTAGAACTATCTGCCTCCTCAAAATATTCAAGTTTTTTTTTTTGATAGGTAATCANTGGCTGGGGAGGTGGAAGGTCGGCGGTTTTGGATTTTAGGGGGCATGTCTCCATATGGAGAGGATCTGGGTTACGGCTAAGCTCGCAGAAATTACACTAAGCAGAGAATGCTTATGTTGGCTTATTTTCTCAAAATATTCAAGTTGAGAACCAGAGAACACTATATGCAACCAAAAAATGCAACTACTTGAAGGAAAATGGGGGGTGGAGGCAGATAAAGGGACCCAACAAGATAAATTAGCGAATGAGTGAAAGGATTGCATCACCAATCTGATTTTAAAAAGTGATTTATGAATCTGACCTCATATCTGATCCTGGTCAAGAGCTGATTGTACTGGAATTTCGAACCTCCTTGAAATTTTTAAATATTTATGCTGTGCCATCAATTTAATTGCTCTAATAGAACTTATTTCTAGTAGTGCATTAACATTGGGACTGCTCATTGAATGATATGTTTGGAGTCTCGAGATTTTCTAATGATCGTACTGACATTCATTGTTAAATGCGCTTTTGGCAGAGAAGATTCTCCTATGACTGAAGTCGAACCATATATCCCATTCAACATAAATCCTTCCGGAATGCAGCCTGTTCTCACTACATCATATCTCCTGGCGTTCCCTAGCATCCTTGCAGGGTATTATTTGAGATGATGCCATTGCTTATCATATGTTTATTTGGGAGTATATGTGTAACAACTCGACCTAATTATATCTCCTGGAGTTTATGATTCCATATATGTTCTACAATATGGAATCAATTTCTAGTGATATTCAGAGTTACATAGTCACTTTTCTTATTTGTTTGCAAGTGATTTGCCGTTGGTTTTTTTTTGCAGTCTTCTTGGCTCGCGCTTTTGGGAACATGTTAGAGATATCTTGAATCCTGAAACTTCTCGTGGTGCAGAACCCTGGGTTTTCTATTCAATTTATGCATTCTTCGTGTTCCTCTTTAATATATTTGACATTGTAAGTATTCTAAACCTAAATATTTACTGAAATATCATTTTATGCAGTTTGATGTGTTTGAAATGTGACATGTACTACAAAGAAGGTCTATTAGCATGTGCACATGTTTTTTTCCTTTAGATGATTGCACGAGAAAATTGAATTTGTGAAAGTATCTGCAATCTATTTGCATATCCTCACTTTAGTATGGATGAAATGTTGTTGTGTTTTAGTCAAGTGGGAAAAAAAAATGGAGAGAACCAATCAGCTTATATATTTTATATTTGGACTTTTTAATTGAACAGTATATCAACTATTCAGAAATGTTTCTTACATGCTTGATGAAGGGAAGCATGTGGATGTGGAAAACTCCAGATTTTCTAAATCTTTTAAGCAATTATAAATACAAAATGACGAGTTGACATCTGTTTCAGAAATTTAATCCATTTGTTTTCAAAGTTTACACTGGTGTACAAGGAAGTTTTGATACGTGTTTCCTTATTTCCAAAAATGGATAATCTTATCCAGTATATGATATAATTGCATTTATTTTGTGCCATGACTGGATATTTTACTCTTGAAAAAGCTTTTGCCTTGTGAATTATTTGTCCCACATCTTATCCAGAACCCCTCTTTTATAAGGGGCTGATGCATTCCTTGTAGAGTTCTGAAGAGTGTACCAAAAATATGGCTTGATTGGTATGCATTAATACGTAATATATAATTCATTAAGACACTGGTGCATTATTTGAAAAGTGGCAGAATAAGTGGCAGAATTGCATCTGGAAAAAAGATACCTCTCTTTCACAACTTACCTATAACAACTTTTCAGGCCAATATGCCAAAGGAAATTGCTGATTACTTGAACAAAATGGGTGCGAGAATTCCAAATATAAAGCCTGGGAAGGCTACCATCGAGTATTTGACACAGATACAAGCATCAACACGCTTTTGGGGTACAATTATCTCCATAGTTTCCATTGTATTTCATAGTTTTAATGCCATTTACTTACACCAGATTTGCTCCCTCTCTCCCTCTCTTTGCCCTGTGATGATTATTTTGCAGGTGGCTTGTTGCTAAGTGTTTTGGCTACTATATCTTCCATTCTTGATCATTATTTACGCAGTATCAATGAGGGGTTTTCTATAGGATTCACGTCTATTCTAATTATTGTAAGTTCATTATTTTCGGGCATGGCATTCACGTTTTTACATATGTATATTCCTTCCTTTCCGTACTCTTATTTTTTCTGCATTTATCTGTCCCTTCCACATTTACATGCTGCTTCAGCAGTTTATCCTTTTACTGCAAATGTCAAGTTGATGCCAAAAACAATATTGTCTCTTCAATGTTCATTTAACCCAATTCCGTTTCTTTTTTCTGTCTATGTTTTCAGGTGGGTTCAATCATTGAATTGAGAAGATCCTATCAAGCCTATAACGTAATGCCAAGTCTAAGCAAAGCATTAAATCGGTATGGTGTGTGACATATGAAGAGACCATCATGGTTTGAGGTCGTACAACTTTTACTGTGGCATAGTACACTATCTATCGACATTCAGAAGTCAATGCTTCATTATGATTGAGATGCCATTCAAGGAAAAAAAGGGTCTTCTCAAATTTGTTCGTTGAACAAGTATTTCCTTATAAATGGAATTATGGAAGTGGTCTTTCTTACAACTCAAGATGAGGTACCTTGTCTTATCTTGTCAATGCAAGTATATTGTAAGTGTCGTCCACATTCTATAGAAAATGTCGTATGGAATGGAAATATGTCCAGAGAATGAATAGAGAGAGGTGTAAACTTAGACCGTTAGTGTTGCAGATGTAAACTTGTAACTAGGAGATTAGGTAGTTCGAGGCAAACTGAATAATGCGAAATTTTGCCTACATGACTTACCTTTGGAGATCTTATGTTTTAGGTTTTGTATTATCAAATTTTTAGTTAATTTTATGAATTGGAATAGAATAAAGATTAGAAGATACTGAATTCTGTATGTTGTATTCACACCTCTACCATTTTGTTGAAGCAAAATTCTTCTCAACTTTTGTTTGAGATCATAGGTGTCATTATTTGAGTTGACGGTTTACCACTCGTGCATATTGTTGCACGAATAATGCTAAACGACCCGCGCCGGGGGGATGATCGCACACTCACAGCCTCGGCGCGGATCCCACCCCCAAATAAAATAATCTGACCCCCTCCTGTGTGTGTGCGGTCAACCACGCGGGCACTGTAACATGGTTCTTGTTGCACAGAAACTTTTCTCGTACTCGATGTGCTGCATGGAAGAAGGTAAAGTTGAAAAGGAAGATGGGCATTTAAATTTTTAATGAAAATGTGAAGTTAATTTTATATAACAAATTATTGAGGTACTTCCTTTTTAATAATTAATAATCTCCCATGTAGAGTGTATACGATTCCTAATCTACACATTTACGTCGTGCTGAATTTGGAAACATCATTTTTTCCTTCTTTTTCTTTTTCATTCACTTAATATTAATTTAAACAAGAAATTTATATTTATATTTAGATTAAAGATTTTGTTTTCTTTCTCACGTGCAAAAATAGTTGTCTGAACGCGTAAAGAAAGGTTGCTGGCTCGAGCTTTAACGTATGTGAACAACTTGTTTCTGTTTTTGTTTTGTTACATATTTATGTATTAATTAATGAAAGATCGAGAATAATAATGCGATTAAAAAGTAGTATTCTAAGTGCAACAATAAGTCCTCGTTTAAGCCCCGTTTTTCAAAAATACATTTTTCTCCAAATTCATTTCCGATTTCACATTCTCTTATAAAATAATTTTACATTTAATTCGAAATTTTTTCTTAATTTTTAACCACACATTATCCAAAAAAATCACTATTACAAAATTTATTTTTTCCCAAAAAAGTGGGGCTCAGACAAGGGTTAAGTAACGATTGAGAACCTTTAGTGCAATTAAAAAAATTATACAATAAAAGAAAAATGTAACTTTCAAAAAGGGAGAAATTATGTGTAATATTTAAGTCGCTCTCTATAATTGTCTCCTAATGTTAAATGAGGCTTTTTGAAGTAAAAATTCCTCAACAATAACTAGTTATTTTCTTGTATTAAAATTTTCTCGTATTAAAATAATACATTTTCCATTTAAGGACTTCTATTGAGGTTTTTTTTCTTTATTATTTATAAATAATTAGATATGTCTGACGCGTTGACTTTTCGCTTGGGGCCCATCAATTTCCTTTTACTTAATAGCTAAGCTTCTGTTGTTGGACTAAAATAGATTTTTAGAGCTTGTTTGAGAGGAATTAAAATTCAATTAAAATTGAAAATATAGTCGTTATTGGGTCTCACTCGTTTAATAAAAGTCAACAATAACGACAAATTTTTAAATTTTAATCGATTTTAATCTCTATTAAACAAGCTCTTAATAAATTTTAATAAAAGTTGATGAAATATATGATTACAAAATTATGAATTCTATAAAATGTATGATCAAAATTAATTATTGACTTTAACTTAAATTAGAATTTATCAAATTGAGGCTAAGATTTTAGAAAAATAGAGAGCTTCTGTAGTATCAGGATTGTACCTTAGTCCGAGTGAGGACAAATTCAAATAAAAAAGTCAATTGCTAAAAGATGTACAAACGTTACAGCGTCCCTTCTGTACACTTGCCCCCACCTTTGTATTCCCCCAAAATGATCATGACGTATATATTGTATCCTCTTCTCTTCCTCCTCATTCAGAGAGACGAATTCGAAAGGTTTGTATTAATTTTCTTTTCTTTTCTTTTTTTATAATTTTTTTTACTGAAAGAGAACGATCTTTGATATTGTTATTGTTACGATTATTATATTTTATATTTATTTTTTTAATGGAGTTCACCATGCTCTTGATGACCAAGTATATGTGTATAAAGTTAAACTGAAGGGTTAGGGTTTTCAAGTTCGTGCATGTTGTTCGCCACTCCGTTTGTAATATACACTTGCATGTCGTACTTTATTTTATCTGTTAATAAGATTTGGAATTACCGCGTGATTGGGTATTAAAATTTAGTTGTTTATTTTCAGAATTGATTAGTAGAATTTGAGGATGGGATTCAAGAAAGTATATAAGGCGTTGCAGGAAATTTTTCCAAAGGTAAGTTTAGGAGTTTGAGTTTCTGTGTTTTATTTGCAATTATTGTTGATTTTTGTCTGATTATTTAGTCAATTGTCCAGGGTTCACCCTTAGTATTTGATAGCGCATAGATTCTTTTTGTAAGAGGAAGGGATCGGATAACCTCAATTTGTGTGTTTCTTTAATTCCTTTCTGTGGGACAGATTGATTCTCGAGTTCTTAGAGCTGTTGCAATTGAGCATAGTAATGATGCTGATGCCGCTGTTGAGGCGGTTCTTGTGGAGATTATTCCCCTTTTTACTGAAAGATCTAGACAAACTAATTCTTCCGGTGAAAATAGGAACTTGGCCGAGTCACCTAAAGGTATCACTTTCCCAATTAGAATGATCAAATTTGTTTCTTTATTGATTTTATTATATCTCAAGGAAGTATTGAGAGTATATATTGATGGTTGAGCTATCATTGGGAGTTTTATCTAGTGTGCTGTCTTGACTGTATAACAGCTATTGTAGAACCTGTGGCAACTGCTTGGATCAAGGATGCATCGACTGTGAACACAAAGGGTTTAGCTGAAGAGGGAAATGGTTCAGCATCTTATGATGGGAGCTTTAGAGTTGAGCAATCATTCCATGGTGCAAATGATGCCAATGATGGACATAATGAGCCCTTTTATGACACATATAGTGAAATTCTTGAAGAATGTGGGAACAGTGGGATTACTGAATTGATCTCATCAGTGCAATGTGATGAAAATAATGTTAAGCTTAGTGTGGATGTGTCATCTCATGTTGAACCTGTCATTGTGATGGATGAAAATAGAGCAAATAATCATCATGAAGTGTCTGGAGAACCTGAAAGAGAGGCATCAGTTTCCGTTGAGAAGTGTTCAGAAAACAGTGTTAAGAGTCTGTTTGATCAGAGTTCTCATCACACATTGGGATCTTCAAATGATGGGGGTACATGTTTTGATCGAAATGTGCATGGTTGTATGCAGGATTTGGAAAATGCTGGTGGACTAGACCGAGATTGCAACACGGGTATCCTTGAAGACAATTATCAGGGAAAATCTTGTCAAGGTGGAAATCAATTGGAGGTGATGAATTTTGTTGATCAGCCTATTTCATTGACAGCTAATGATCTAACTTCGACTCCTTCAGAAAGCAGTGCCCATTTGGTAGTGGCGAGTGATATGCAAAACACCAATTTAGAGCTATCAGAAATAATGCAATTAAGTGATGATGCTTCTAAGGTGGAAGCTACTAGTGAATTGGTTGATATTGAAGAAGAGTCTACCTTGAACACCATGGTGTCCCAATCTGCCCAAATATGTAGCATTGATTTTCTCGAGAAAATCATCTCAGATGCGAGAAATAACAAGGTTATAGCAATTTTAAACTCTGGTAGCTTATTGGTTTTAGTTATATTAATTCCTTCGGAGTATTTAATGTTTTAACACTTTTACTGACTTCTTGGTGTCTATATGCCTTGTGCCAGAAAATTAAAGTAAAATTTTGAAATTAGTCTTCTTTTTTATAAAAATGCTATCTAGCCCCAATAGGGTTAAGCAATAATCTAAGTGGCAGCAGGGCAAAATGAAATATGTTTCCTGCCTAATATTTTTATTTATGCAAAAATGTCTTCTAGGCAAAGTTGACGAGATTCTTGACAAGATATAATTTATTATTTACACTGAAGAGGAAGGCAAAGATGTCCAAATTGACTAGAAACTCTTGTCAACTTCGCCTAGATGGTTCGAAATTTGTGCAAAAGGAAGAAAAAGAACTTGGTAACAATTTAGAAAAGAAAACAATATCTTTCGAAGAATTGACAAAAACTTTGAAAATATGGACATTTTGGGAAAATGGGAAGTGGTGGACACTAGGGGTGTTCAAAAGTCCGGAACCGAACCTAACCCGAACCGGAACCGAACCGAGTGGTTCTTCATAAGTTAAATATCCGAACGGGTACCCGAATCGAGAACCGATGGGTTTGGGTCGGGTCTCGGTTCTAGACCAAGAACCGAATAAGAATCGAAACTAAATAAATTTTTTTATTTTTTATATTAAATTAATTAAATTATTTTATTTTTTTCTAAACAAATTAGCAAATTAATTAAATAAATCAAATCATTTCATAATTTTAATTTTAAAGCCCAATACCTAAATCATTTTAAAGCCCATTTTAAAGACAAAAAACAGTGGAGTTTGAGATCAATTTGCAGTTTTTGATATGGATCACCGATATTTTAATATTAATATCTACATTTTGGTNTTTTTTTATTTTTTATATTAAATTAATTAAATTATTTTATTTTTTTCTAAACAAATTAGAAAATTAATTAAATAAATCAAATCATTTCATAATTTTAATTTTAAAGCTCAATACCCAAATCATTTTAAAGCCCATTTTAAAGACAAAAAACAGTGGAGTTTGAGATCAATTTGCAGTTTTTGATATGGATCACCGATATTTTAATATTAATATCTACATTTTGGTATTTGTATGCATTGAATTAATTTTATTGGACAAGTAGTTATTTATATGTTTTTGAATTGAGCTACGTTAATTTGTAAAAGTTACGAATGAAATGTCATTAGTTGTATTTATGTAGTGTTGCTGTAAATGTTAAAAAATTTAATTATGGTATGGAACCAAATAGAACCGAACC
>CAIGRT010152823.1:0-10173 GCA_903798405.1 Fraxinus platypoda | reverse complement strand
TTCTTAGATAGCACCAAATGAAGATTGATTGGATTAGGCTTATTTTGTTGGGACTGTCCGAGAATTTTTTGGACACTCTTATAAGATGAAAGCATTTAGAATCTTTAAAACAAGATTGTGTGTAGATAAACTGGCTTGTTAAGATAAAGTCAGCATATATTAAATTATGCACATTATATAATTTCTCTGGTTTTCTTGATGCTTGATCATAATTATTGCATCTACATCAGATGCTTGCTCTGTTGTTTTGATGATTTGAGCATAGGAAAAAATGATTTTCTACATATTTGGTTGGCTGAAAGTGATTAATATCTTGTTCTTTTACTTACCCTTTTTTGCAGGACTCTCGAAAATATACAGGCATAATTGAGGACTGCTGTTGCGATTATGAGACAGTGGACAGTCTTAATGGGGCAGTACTACACCCATTACTTCAAGAGCTTGTGACTACTCCATTTTTCCGATACTTCAAGGTTGGATGCAAACCAATAGTGTCTACAAGAATCTGTTTGTCTAGATAATATTCTGACAATATCTTTTACAGGCTTCATGCAAATTTTAATAAATATATTTAATATAGTTGAAACTATTATGCATGGTTGATTATGACCGACTGTGTATATTCTTACAATTGCTAATATGATCTTGTGTCAAATGTTCTTATTTTTCAGCCAACTGAATAATCTATTCATTATTAACTGTCGAATGGTTTCGCTGGAAAAAAATTGCAAATATGGACCACGAGTTCAGCTTTGTACCCATGCTATAACTTTATGATAATCTTCACTTGCCATGGCGGTCATGGCAGTCTGCGATATGATTGTAGATTCTGAGGTCTTAGAAGTAATTATGTCCAATGAAATATTTTTCTTAGAAATGGAAATGCTAGCAGAATGACAAACCAGACTGAGACCAAATTTACTAGTTTTGTGAATTTCCTCCTATAATGGGGCTAGAGTTTTTAGTCACAACAAAACAAGCTGCAGCACAATCATTGCGAAATTGTTTTGCTGCTAGTGAAATCTGAACTCCTGTAACATGGCAAATATTTTTAGTAATGCAAATTGCTTAATTTATTTACTTTGTATAATTTCTATTTTCTATTCTTCTTCACATTTTAGACAACCTTGTTATGGTTACCTCAACAAAAAAATTCGGTAATCAGGAAATTTAACTTCTTAAGTTTAAAAAAATTAACTGTTGCACAACTTCCGATTTATGAATTTCGAAAAGGAAAAAATAGAACGAAATGAGATTAAAAATCATATTGGGCAAGTTCTATCTTTATCGTTGGATCATATTGATTACTTGCTGTATTAATATTCAAGCCTGATGAGCTCCATCCAACATTGCAGGTTAAGTTGTGGTGTGACTGCCCTTTTTGGCCAGATGATGGTATGTGCAAGCTGCGTGACTGTAGTGTATGTGAATGTCCCGAAAATGAATTTCCTGAACTCTTTAAGAGACCATTGAAACATAGTCTTCCATCTGATGATTTAAAATGTCAAGAGGGAAAGCCACAAGCTGCTGTTGATCGCACTCTAGACTCTAAGGCCTTTAGGGGCTGGATAGAAGTGGATAATCCATGGACAAATGATGACGAGACAGAAAATGGTAATTGCTGTATTCTTCTTGTACCATACTGCATATTCCTTAAGCCCTCTATTTTTGTTCTTGTTGCTTGCTCTGCAATTTGCATGTTGAATCTCAAACTAAATCCGTACACACTCTAGTTTATCAGATTAACCCAGTTGTTTATTTCTTAGTCTGTGTTTCAGTTAATTATGTTTACAATGAAAATATATGGTAACTGATTCTGGACTTTATGAGAGAATCACATGATGTTAATTGATATATTCTCATTTGCAGACGAGATGACTTATGTTAATCTGCAACTGAATCCTGAACGGTACACCGGCTATAGCGGGCCATCAGCCAGAAGGATATGGGATGCTATATATTCAGAAAATTGTCCAAAATGTGAGATTATTTCTTCAGATGCTTCTATCTTGTTGAGCATATGAGCTTTTGAAAGATGTTTGTAATTTGTATGATATGATTCATGCCCATATACATTGAATTGCGTTATGAACTAACCTTAAGTGCTAAAATATGTCAAATCGCCTTACTGAATGAATTATAGTGGTCCTTTGAGCTGGTGCTGTGTCATCTTCATGCATCGAGATGGTCTAACTCTTTTGTTAAAATGGTGTTTAGCTTGTAGAATGCAGGTGATTTCCTTCAAGGAATGATTTTTTTTCCTTCAATCTCTGCTTTCCCTTCTGTCCTGATCCTCGTATTGAATCAGTATATTGCTATTGCTCTCATATTTCCAAATTACATTGAGCATTGACTTTATTTACCTTTTGGTTGGTGCTGGGATATTCGTTATGCAATTGAAGTATTGCCAGATAACCCTGCAACATGAAAAATAACTACTCGGGAATTATGTTTCATACTATGATCTTAAGTTCGAATGTATGCCCTTTTTTTTTGCAGATGCTTCTGGAGAAATTTGCCAGGAGAAAAAAATCTTGTACAAGTTAATATCGGGCCTTCACTCCTCGATTTCAATACACATTGCCTCTGACTACCTACTTGATGAAACTTCAAATCTGGTACCCCCTGTTTTCATTTCCTTCCTTTAGTCCACGTGTGAAGAAACTTTAGACATAAAGCAGTCAAACCATACCTGAGAACATGCGTGGATATTAAACCCACAGTTTTTACTTAAATAGAAACTTGAACCATCTTGTTTTGGATTGTAATACAAAGTACCAAATCATTTTACTTCTCTTTCAGTGGGGCAGAAATCTTGAGTTAGCGTATGATCGAGTTTTGCAGTATCCTGATCGTGTTGGGAACTTGTATTTCACTTTCCTCTTTGTTCTTCGAGCTGTGACAAAAGTAAGCCCTTCTAGTATTTTGTTCGTTGATTTTAATTATATCTCTCTGAGTGTCCTTTCACTCGATATCATATGCAGGCAAATAATTACTTGGAGCAGGCCGAGTATGACACAGGTAATGCTCAGGAGGACCTGAAAGCACAATCTTTAGTGCGTCAGTTACTGTACAATCCAAAACTGCAGGCTGCATGTCCACTTCCATTTGATGAAGCTAAATTGTGGAAAGGACAAAGTGGGCCTGAATTGAAGCAGGAGATCCAAAAACACTTCCGAAACATCAGGTTTTTATCCTACCTTCCAATGTACTTGATTATGAGCTTTGGAGGATTATCTTTCTGAAAGGCTCAGAGTTGATTTCCTAATGGATCTGGATTCTACATAACCTCTTGCTTGTGCAACAATAACGCAAGCTTTAACCAGACATGGTTTGTGCTTGGCTTTTAGGGGAATGGAGAATGGATAGTGTTTAAGTTAGTTTATTTGTCATAAAATTGATTAAGTTGCTATTATTCATTCCAAATTCTTCTATTTTATTGAGTAAACAATTTTTGGGGTCTAAGTTTTGGCCACTCTTCTGCATACTGCAGTGCTATCATGGATTGTGTAGGATGCGAGAAATGTCGTCTATGGGGAAAACTTCAGGTTCTTGGTCTCGGGACTGCATTGAAGATTCTTTTCTCTGTTGATAGTCAAAACTATCCAAATCAGCCTGTAAGTTCCATATGTCAGGGATTAATGCTATACTACTTGAGGCATTAATTTAACTCTTCTTTCTTTCTCTTTCTCAGCTGCAATTGCAAAGAAACGAAGTAATTGCTTTGGTGAATTTGCTTAATCGACTATCAGAATCCATCAAATTTGTCGAAGAAATTGTCCCTTCAGTTGAGAAGACAATGGAGAATTTCACTTCAGAACCTCCTGCACAAGAAATTAGCTTATGGCAAAGAGTACAGGATGCAGTAGGAGGGCTTCGGTAAATAGTTACTCTCTGCTGCTTGTAAACCATACTTTGTTGACATTACTCTTCCAAAAGAGAAAATCAAATTTGTTGTGTATGGAAGAGCCTATATGAAACGACTACTGATGCAATGTTTTCGTTCTTTCAGGTCAGTGAAACTCCCATTGTAGCCGACCACCTTTAGATGTAATTGTATCAATTTTTGAAGTCAGATGTAGAGCAAGTATGCCGACTAGCCAGGTTTCTGGAGAAAACAACATAATTGGAAGCTATACAGAATCATATGCGTATAGGAACACAACTTTTGAAATGAGTTAATAAAATTAGGTTTCAAACTTTTTTCTCTCTCTCTATCTCTCTCTCTCAGGAACTCCGGAATTTCACTTCTATTGTATTTCGACTGTGCTCAACTGCCCCTTGAATTGTAAGAATGCCCCATGTTTTGTAAGCATAGATGGATTGGATAATACTAAAATGCATTTTATCGCGGTCATTTCTCTTACCAAAGAAATGAGAGATGACAAATTGGCAATGGCCTAGTTTAATTCTTACCTTACTAACAAACTAACTTATTTACTCGGATACATATTTACTTACAAGTAAACCCTTTAATTTTAGCCAAACATTCTCTAATTTGATGCATTATGTTTAGTACTGAATCAAGCATCAAAACCATTTTCTTGTCAGGGTATGTACACCAAATCTTACATTTACTTTCAAAGAAATACAAGGCCACAAAAGAGATGATAGCATCATCAGAAAGAATAAACAGAAAGAATAAGTTCGGCAAACCTCCAACACACCCGAGAACCCTTCTCTCAATTTGCACTATTTGTTTAATAAATACAAGAAACTGGAGAAATCATCGCTCATATAACAGTTCTTGTTGTTTTTCCAATGTTCCAACCTCGTTCTTTCTCTCTGGTGCTTTGCTTTTGCTGAGTATCCTTTATTACTACTCTTCTAGCATTGCCAGGGAATGCTCTATGCCCCATTCTCCCTCGGCTTCCTATTGAAACTCTAACCTTCTCCATTCCAACATTTACTCCAATTCTTCGCATGTGTGGCTGCATTGGAGACTTTATTTGGATTTTCTTCTGAAGGCTTCGTCTCAATGTGCTGCTCAGCTTCTTACTTCCAATTCTAGTCTCTTTAGGACTCTCGCAAGGTGTCTGTTCAGGCGAATGAGTACCTTCAACTTCTTGGACCTGTTCTCGCGTATCTGCTTGGATTGGTGTCAAGGGGAGGAACGGAAGAGGCTTGGTTGTCCCAGGCAAACTAGGTAATGGAATTAAAGAGTTGCGTCGTTGAGCTAGTGCAGCAGAACTTATCTGTGCTGTAGTACAAAGAGAAGCTCTGCCTGTACGCTTTGGCAATGGTAACCGTTCAACCATAACAGGATTATTTTCTTTCTCTGACGAATCATTGAGCTTAACAAGTCCATCTGTAAGATTAGAGCGCGTTGAGAATTTGTTGTTCTCAGCAAATGGACGAGTTACATTCACTTGATCTTTACCTTCGAACTGAGCTTTACGAACACCAATCGTTTTAGGTGCAAATGGTACTCTCAAATTTTCACGATTTTCCTCCTCTTGCTGTTGTTGTTCTGCTATTCTAGAGTCTACATGCTGCCGTGCTAGCTTCCTCTCTACCAAAAGTTGCGATTCCAATTCTTTGATCTGAAAATTGTTCAGTTGTGTAATTTTAATGTTTATCAGCAATAAAGTGAAAAAGAAATTGCACTTTCACGTACCTTGTCTTGCAAGTTTCTGTTTTTCGCGTCTTTTTCCTTTATCTTCACCTCAAGACCGTGATTAATATCCTCCATCTTCTTAACTTGAAAATCCCTACTCTTCAAATCTTGTTTAAGTTTTTCAACCTTCATAGAAAGCCGATGTTTAAGGATAAAGGTACAAACTCCACATTAGAAGTATTCTTTCGTATTAAACTTGATACTATTACCATTTGTTTGTACTTGAAGAGCTCAGTGCTGTCCATTTGCTTCTTTGCAGGACCTAACTCTATTCCTCTAACTCTACTTGCAAAATTTAACGAGCAAAGAGTCTCGGTCAGGTCATTCTCATTGGGACTGATCTGCACAAACATTAACGTCTTTGAATCTCCTCCTGCAGATAGGAATCCAGAATTTTTAGCTTCCATTTCAGGCTATGTAACCTGAAATGATACAAATTTTATACATATACAACTATTACCTAAAGAGTCTTGAAGCAAGTGAGTGAGCTTGGAGTTCCTACATTGTAATGGTTAAAGAAGATTTAGATAGATATATACAGAAACTAGAATCATAAAATGCATAGCTATAAGTGGACATTAAAAAGACTTGAACCCCATCTATACCTGAAAGGAATATGTGGGCTCTTAGTAGCAAGAGCAGATATCACGTCTCCAAGTGCAGATAGCGATCTATTAATATTCTGGGTTTCTTTTAACCTTTCACCCTGCACTTCGGTCTTAGCTATTCTCTCACTTCCTGCTAGGTCAACCAGCCATAGCTTGCTTCTTGTGCATTCTCCATTAATTAGATTCTCTCCCTTCACCATCACACAGTGCATGCTGCATTTGTGAAACCACAAGTGTTCAGCATTAATCTGCCTTTGGCGAAAGCCAATTAAATGGAATGAGGTGCAAAAAGAAAGCAAACCAATGTGATCTGCTACTGTGTTCATTGGCATTAGTTGATCCAACCGCCCTTCCATTACTGCCAGTCCTAAGGACTTCCCATACTTCATTCACATTGGTCACACGAGCTTCAACAATCCCGGGAACATGATGTCCTCCTTCAACTACTTGTTTTATCTCAAGCCTGCCAATAGTCGAAGTGTAGTCAAATTAAGCTATAGAAAAATTCAGTTAACGTGCGGTGTAATTATCTTCAACTTAAATTTCTATCTCCTAAAAAACTTAAATATTTACTAGCTAAACGTGATAAATACTATTGTTTGCCCAGTTTTTGTGTAGAGTATACACACACACACACACCCCAAGTAACTTCCAAACTTGAAGATCAATAATGTACCAAGAAAATGAAATGATGTAACCTTTTAAAATTTACGTCTAAAATAAGCACGTGTCTTTTAAATTGTAATCTACACGCGTGCCTCAAAACGAATAAGAGAGATCAAAGAGAAGAATGTATCCAGCCATGTTGTTTAAGCAACAAATGACTTTTTTCATTAAAGCATATCAATGCATTTATACTCAGCCTACCTCTTGGAAGTAACTCCAGGTTGTGACCCTGAAACTAGTAAATCCCGTATTTGTTCATTATAAACCTCCAAGACAGACACGGATATTTCATATCGGAATGTATTCTTTCGCTCCTCAATGATGTGAAATAGCTCCTCAAGGGTTCTATAGTTAACCCCACGGTTATCATTTGTTCCCTCCATTGTAAAAGTTTTCCCGGTTCCTGTCTGACCATAAGCAAATATGCAGACATTGTATCCATCTAAAACTGAAGTTGCAAGTGGGGCTGTATCCTCAAAAACATCAGCTACTCGTACAAGTACAAAGAAATGGAACCTACATGTTAGCAAATGAAAAGGAGTATCATAAATAGAAAAGCACGTGGTCTCTTTGCAATTACCCTGGTCTGCTTGAGGGCTGAAGACAGAATCAAACTTAAAGATTTTCTTAGATATTCCATTTGATTTAACAGTTAATTCCCCATCCTTTTCCGACGAAAAGTCAATTGCCATTAAAGCTCCTGCAGCAATCTCGTCAAGGTTTAGAGGCCGACACCTGCAGAATACTCTAATGTTTCCTGAGAAAGTCATCACTGTCAAATATGAGCATTTGTTGATTTTCATGCCTGGCTTGATATCAGATGGTCAAAAATATAATCTCCTTACCTTTCAATTCGAGAACCTTATTATAGAGTTCTTTCCTCTCGTTGACCCCTTTGAGGAATTTAATTTTTACATCACTATATAATTGTGCGTGCTCATTTACTGTCAACAAATGCACAAGTATAAATTATAAACAAGTTAACTAATTTTTAATTGATAACCAACTTCTAAGATATGCAAAAAATTACTTTTGGACTGAATGATAGAGCTAACACTGTCCATATCTGCCATGCATTGCTTAAAAGATGTTGCCACTTCTAAAAGCGTGATATGATCCATCTTCAAAAGCTGCAGTAAAAGAATTTCCATAAATAAAAATAAAAATCCGTTTGTTTGACTCGAGATGCATCACAAACACTATAGACTACCTTGAGTTTTCTTGTCAAGTCTCTCAGTGATGAAAACCATTTGCTCTTTTCTTTCACTTGACCCTCAATAGCAAAGGCTGAAGAATCGAAAATCAGCACAAAATCTAATTATATAGACTATAACTTTAATTAGAAATGATCTTCCTTACCCAGAGATCCAACATGCATTGATTTACGCATAAGCTCATTCTGAAGCTCATTCAAAGACTTCAAAGCTTCTTGGCATTCTCTGCTTCTGAGCTCATTCTCTCTCTTAACCTCTTCTAAAACCTTTTTTGTTTCTGCAAGTTCCTTCTTCTGGGATTCATTCTCTATTAGAAGCCTATGGAATTCTTCATCCACGGAACCATATCCAATATCCTAGACACGTGTAATTTAGGAAAAGTAAAAGATGGGTCTCAAGTATATTGATGCCAAAACTTCTATTTTAATAGGTTTCGAAAAAATATAATTACTTGTGGTGACTCGCATTGTGGCATGTATGTCAATCCCATTCCTTCGACCTCTTCAGACTCTGAGGTAAAATATATATGCATTCATCAGCAGTTCATAAATCTTTTAAGCAGTTGAGTTCAAGATAACACTTAATTATCAATTTACCTGCTGAAGCATAAATCCTAATGGAAATACCCGAAACTATTGGGCTCCCAATTACCCCTTCAAATCTAATAGACAATCCCTCATCTCCATTAATGCAAGTTTTAAGATCAGATATCACCAGTGGTGTATTTGAGCCAACACGAGCATAAATATCTAAGCAAGATACAACCTGCAAAGTTTCAACTAGTTTAACATATTTGATCATTTTATGCACGACAATAAAGTATGAAATTGTTTGTTACCCCATGAATCCATACCTTTTGGTCCTGTAAGTAAACATCAAAAACTCTATTTCCGGGAGGACCATCAGTAAATACAATCTCAGCAAAGTACAGATCAACCATATAAGTTCTGGGTTCTAAAGTATCAAAATGATACGAACAATTCCCAAAACGTGCAGTCTGGTAAAGACTAAAGCCTTCTCCATCCCCAGTTATGGGATCATTTGTCCTCACAATATCACCTCCATTGAAACAACTATCTTCAGAAAACTGCACTGCTCCTTGGAACCTTATACTATCTGTTGATCCAACGTTGATGCTCATAACATGAGTGCAGCATTTGATAGAATTCTGTTCCACGAACGGTGATGCAACAAGCTCGAAAGAAGAGTCTGTACAAATATCTTCATAATTTCCCGCTCGGTTCTCAAGGGATTCTTTCATTTCAGAGCCCTTGATTCCATTTTCTAAAGAGATATCAATTCTATCACCCTTCGAAAATTCAGGTGAAAGTTCATATCTTGGACTAGGAACATCAGGCGAACCCATGCATATTACCAGATCAGGTGATGCCAATGAAAACCCCATCACTGACCTGCCTGAAATAATCAAGAAAAGTTATAACTTTTGACGCTGACACTGCTCTGGACTACCCTCGCTGCTTCGCTCACCAATCCGTAGGAATCAATAGAAAAGGCAAATCTCCGCTTGAATTATTGTTCATATTGAAATGAATCAAGATTATTGATTCGAAGAGGGGAGTCAAACTAGATATATGTATTTGAATNATGTATTTGAATGGTTCTAAGCCATTAAGTCAATTAATTCGATCAAATTATAATCTAATTAACAAAAATTGGAACTTTCTTGAACTTCTAAGAGAGAAATATCAGAATAAGCAAAACCTGATCGAGATACGTTCATGAAATCTAAAATTTACAACTACCAATTTTCAGGATTCAAAATGTGGAACTAAATACCATCAATCTCGGTTCGACTGGAGTCATCGGAATTTTCCATGATTAAAGCTTCTGAGCTACACAACGTGGGAAAAATGCCTGCCAAATAAAAGCAAAACCAAGAATTAAAGAACCTATAAAAAAATTCTTTGAATAAAATGTACTAATAAACACGAACCCACGAATCTAAAATATACTTTCTTACACTTAGAGTGAGTTTGAGAGTTAGTATGGGTGAGATCTTGCTGTTGCAGGAAAGCAACGTCAGTTATAAGAAGTGGGTCATGCCATT
>CAIGRT010152812.1:0-13431 GCA_903798405.1 Fraxinus platypoda | reverse complement strand
CTAGTGAGGGTACTGATGTGAGGGCTCTATTTGAATTGACGCTGTTGGACCAGAGTGGGAAAGGGAAGCACAAGGTGCATAGCCATTTTGATAGGGCCCTCGAGAGTGGGCCTTACACTCTTAAATACAGGGGAAGCATGTGGTACGTATCTCGAGGGATTGCTGATTGTTGATTTCATGTGTGGCTTTGCAATTTAACTGTAATTCTGAAATGTGAGTAATTTCTTGAATTAGGGTTTTGGGGTTTTGGAAATGAACTTAATTACGTAAAATTGTCAATTGATTATGCAATTATTTGTCCCTCACTAATTTTTGTCTTATGTGATCATCAATAATATATGCATGTCTTATTGACTTGGGGGTTTATTTATTAAATAGTAGTTAAACTACTTTGCCAGAAGAAACAGTGCCAGAATCCTAAGTGGCCAGAGGTGATTTGATGGAAAAAATGACTGTGTTTTACTCAGTCAAATGATTGAGTGTCATGTCACATTATATCATTTATTTTGGCACTATAGCATGGTTCAAAAATTATTTTAAACAGAGAAACAAGTTTTTTTTCCCCTTGTGTCTAGCATATTTACGTCAGTCGATCATTCTTTAACTATAAGTAAAGGTATTTGCAACCAAAAATTGTGGTTTAATTTTTCAATTTTGTATGGTTTGGTGGAGCTAAAAGTGTTGTATTATTGGAATGGGATTTGGTTTCGGGGTTTCAATTTGGTGTGGTTTGATTGAGCTAAAAGTGTTGTATCATTGGACTAGGGTTTGATTTTGGGATTTCTGAGATTTTTTTTTTCTTTTCTCAACTATGAGGACTGAACTGAGACTGTGGAAGAATGGTGATGAGTAGAAGGAAGACCCCGGCTGATTTTCTAATATAATGCATTTGATATATTTAAATTTACTTTGCAACATAAAGTGAAAGAACCTTCATTCTGCTGCCCACATGTTATCCGTTTCTTGTTTTTCAGGGGTTACAAACGATTTTTCAGAAGGACTACTTTAGAAACTTCTGATTTTTTAAAGGATGATTGTCTTGCCATGAGTTGCACTGTGGGAGTTGTAAGAACTCGTATTGAGGGACCCCCCGAACTGTACAGTGTTCCTGTCCCACCATCAGACATGGGCGAAAATCTCAAGTACCTGCTTGATTCTGAACTTGGATGTGATATAGTTTTCCAGGTTGGTGAGGAGACATTCAAAGCTCATAAGTTGATACTTGCTACCCGATCTCCCGTGTTTAGAGCCCAATTTTTTGGATTTATTGGAAATCCTAATACTGACAAAGTAGAGCTCGAGGATATTGAACCTTGTATCTTCAGGGTAATATTTCTATTTCTCTTCCTTAATATTGAATGCTGTTGTTCAGTGAATTGAAAATCAGGACGTGCATTCTCATGCAAGAATTTAAATGAAATTCCCACTGGTCCATAAAAGATTTTTGCTATTCTGTGTCAGAATTATCCCTCTGCATGTTACACATGCACAATTGTTTCAACTGGTGTACTGTGTCAAAATGAGGTGGCTCTAGGAGATTGAATTCTGCTGGTATTTGTGAAATTTAAACATGAGCATCTTTAGATTTTTGAACAAACCTTATTTAAAGCAGTTTTAGCAGCTCATCTTCACTTAATTTTGAGGTTACAGTAGGAATAAGTGTTCGATATTGTGTTAAGTAGATGGACCTTGAATAGCTTGTTATTATCCTTTAGGGTCTGTGCAGTGCTTATAATAGGTTAGACGGAGATGTGGTTGTCCATAATGAAGCAAAATCTGGTGGGAAACTTGAAAGTTCTTTATATTTATCAGACTGCATTATTGACCGAAAGATAGTTCTTTGTCTCTTTTACTTTTTTGCTTTCTTTTGTTATTTACCAAGTAATTCTACAGATTTTTAGCAACGTCAGACTTGGTTCTATCTTTAGCTTGAAAAATCACTAAGACATGGCAGAAACAGCCCTGCTTGTTCCAAATTTATCTTATTTGGCCCAGTTGATTTATGTGGGCTTACATCGTTCTGCAGGCAATGCTCCATTTTATCTACTCTGACAACCTTGTCGATTTACAAGAAACTACTGGCTCAACATCTACCAGTACTTCTGCAATCATGATGCAGCATTTATTGGCTGCTTCTGAACGATTTTGTTTAGATAGGTTGAAACAGTTATGTGAAGCGAAATTGTGTGAAGAGGTTAGTGCTGATACAGTGGCAACCACTCTTTCTCTGGCAGAACAGCATAACTGTCCACAGCTCAAGGCTATATGTCTGAACTTTGCAGCAACAAACTTGGGAGGTACGTGTAGTCCATAGATCTGAGCGGTGCAATGTTTAAAGTTATTTTATTTATAGTTCTTGTCTGTTATCTGCAGGTATAATCTTGATGCTATTGAATGCATGTAGTCACCAAGGGGAACGTTTAAGGTTCTCTAGTTCTCAAGATCTGAAAAATGTTGAAGATACTAATAATTATTGTATAAAAAAACATCGCGATTTTTCTTGTCAATGGTTGTATTCAAAGAATTATGAATAGTTAATTTAGTACTTGAGAGGAGAGTGAACAATGAAGTAAGTTTGAGCAAATTTTCTTCTTCTATCATATTCCTTTTTTAAATTTTTCTTTGGGGAGTGTGAGTGGTGGTTAGCAGGAAAGACAAAGTAATAGGAAGGTTAAGGAAATATTTTTTTATAATTTAGTTTAGTCTTTGAGATATGTTGAACCAGTTGATCTAAAGCTTAAGCCGTCGGATAGAACCACATTTATATCATTTAAATATTGTCTTCAACACGCCCTTACATGTGCGTGAGGTTCTTTTTTTCCAGTCAGGACATGCACATTTTGTACATTTTGTTTAATGGGTACTGGGTAGGCAGAGTTCAGCATGCCCCCTCACCTCACGTTTAAGCTGTCAACATGCACAATTCATTTAAATGGGTGATGGTGAGACTTGAATTCTTTGCTTGCTCGCATACTATGTTGAACTAGTTGATCTAAAAGCTTGAGCTCTTAGATAGGCCACATCTATGTTATTTAAATATTGTCTTCAACAAATCTTTTCTCTATTTGCAGTTGCCATTATTAAGCTTTCTTGTAGAGGACAAAAGTCTAGTAGGTAGGCAACATGTATTCCGTTATTATTTAATTTCAACAAGCCCTCAACTATTACAGCAGTAGCAGTACCTTTTTAAAAGTTTGTACTGCCTACCGTACTCATCTTCCTAATAGAAGGAATTTGATGAAGCACAGCTGAACTGTTAGGCTGTGTTTTGTTAAGATTAAAAAGCCAGTTTTACTGGGTTTAAGTTAAAACCTGTTTTCTCTGCAGTTTACTTGACAAAAGTATTGACATGTGTGACTGTATGCAATAGCATGTAAAACCTTTTCTTTACTTTTTTTTTTTTGGTTTGCAACTAGCATTCAAGAATAATATGGTTTTCTCAGTGATGAACAATACCGTGAATGGATTTCTCCAGATTGATGGTTTTCTTTTTGTTGAACTGAAAACTACATGTCAGTAGGGTCTTCCTATGATTTATCTATTTGCTAATACGTTGATGTTGCTGTAGTGGTGATGCATTCAGAAGGATTCAAACACTTGGAACAGAGCTGCCCCTCGCTGTTGTCTGAGCTTCTGGAAACCGTTGCATCAGTGGATGAGAAGTCAAATCTTATGCCGAATAAGAAAAGAAGTGGCAGCAGTATCTTTGGGCTAGATCTGGCGGCTGATGGTGGTGTGGTCGAATCTTTAAATCCTAATGGCAGGCGTTTGCGTAGGCGGGTATAGCATTGTGATTGCACGGCATTGCATAAATGCAGCGAAATATGACCGAAAATGTACCATTGAAATCTAGTTCTCCATACCGTGTTTATATTAGTTGATCTTCATGTTTCTTTGCTCTCTATGAAATGAAGTTCTAAAACTTGCATAAGATATGAAATTTTATTTCTAATATCAGCATGTTCTTGTCCTGTCCGACTCTTTGGACAGCTGTGATATTGGATGGTTCCATTCTACTGTGTTGTATGTAAATGAAATCATTTCAAATAAATAATTTCTGTATGTGACCATTTTGGTTCTTATTGAAAACTGAATGAAGATTTTCCCCTTTTCTTTTTAAATTTGAATGGTGATTCAATGCGAAATGGCTTTCTTGATTTTTCATGTTTATAAACATTCAAGTCGCTTTAATTCACATATATTGAGGGATCCATTAGTATTATTCACTTATTACTCATTTCTATGTATTAATAATTTATAATTTAAAACGGTTTATAAATACTTTCCAAACATGCTTACGTGTTTGAAGCTTGGGAGCGTTTGTTTTTTTTGCGAATTACATTACATGAAGTATCTGAATATAGAGCAATAGGCAAATGTGATATTTCCAACTGGCTTCATGAAGAAATTTTATTGGGATCCTTATATCGACACTAGCTGATTCATCTGAACAAAATTTCCTTGGAAAGAGTCTCACAATCAAATTTTTATTTTGTTCCATTCAATTTTCCTTGTCAAAACCATATTTTTCTCAGAATTTTGACTTCCAAAGTTTTCCTGCTTAATAGACTGTTTGTCTATGAATTGTAAGGAAATAATATACATCGTGTTTATAAAGTTATAAATAATTATAAGTTAATTACACGATCCACAATTAAGAAAAATAATCCTAAATTCAGAAAAACAATAACACTCAATAAAAAAATGATAAAATGTGTGGTTGAAAAGCTAAAAAAAAGTTGTGGTTTCATTAAATATATAGTTAAAATTAATTATCAACTTTGTAAGTAACACCAAACATGTACTGTGTGCCTTATTATTTCCTATCCTGCTTTATGTCTTGAACTTATATTAATTAATATTGAACTTTTATTCGGGCGTACATTAGAATATACGTACTTCCTCTCCAAGCAATGACACAAACGGAATATAACTAGAAAATAATACATCAACTCGTCAATAATTTTCGAATTATGGCAAAACCCAGAGGGCCTTAGTTTAAACACAACTTAATTGATCTTTTTAATCTTAAGACTCTCCTCAAATAGTTCACGATAAGATTCGTGAATGTCGGGTTCATCCTCAGATTTCTCACTCTCTTCATCACTTTCAATCCCATCAATTTCTTTATCAGATTCTATAGTAATTATAGATGTGAAGGCCATAAACTTTTGATTATTTTCACATCTAGAAGTATCACTCTGAGCACTAGAATCAGATTTATCATCGTTTAAAGTCACTGCTAAAGCCTTACGTCTACCGTTATTAAAACTCTTTTTTCAAATTAGAACATTCATTCCTATAGTGACCGTAACCCTGACACTCATGACATCTAACAGATTGAATTTTCTTATTAACAATCATAGAGCCACTCTCTTCACGATTATCTTTCACGAATTTATTAGGGAATTCACTTTTCCGTTCTTGAGGTTTTCTCCTATTCTTCATCACTTTCTGAAATTTTTTAACGTCGTCCATATATGACTCAGTATCAATGTTCTCGCTCTCCTCTTTTCTAATGGTGTTCATGACGATGAATTTAACTTTTTTTAGGTTGAGAGACGATGAGTTCATAAGTTTGAAGAGATCCTATGCGTTCTTCTATCTTAATAGTATCTAAGTCCTTACTTTCTTCTATCGCAGTAACCTTAGGTCTAAACCACAATTAATTATCAAAAACATGTTGTTCAGAGTATTGGAATGCATTCAAACTACCCAAAAACAAGAAATAAGAAAAGCAATGAAACTTCATAGTTAATATTGCACATATGCTTCTCCCGAGTGTGCGCATTTATCATCGCCTTTTCTTCGGGTATGATATGGGCACCAAAAAAGTGCATATAGCGTCGCTGTTTTCTTTAAAACACGAAACAACAATCAAAATATGAAGTCATCATCAAATAAGCCTTGGCCCCAAGCACATGGTATTATATCTCGGCAAGCATAACCAATTTGATCTATTTATCTTTCAGGTACTGGCCTCCATACTTGTCTTTGACTAGAAGACGCCTCACCCTGTCCACTCATTGTTTCATTTCGACTGTTATCAACCCTCGTGTTTTGGAGCTGTCCATTCATTGTCCCATTTCGACTGTTATCAATCCTCAAGTTTTGAAACTGCTGTTGAAGTTGTCCAAGAACCTGCTTTCTCTGAGCATGTTGGTGAGTCCCGAGTCCTTTTCTGATGTAATTATTAGAAGGTGTTCTTGGCATAGATTGTGCAGTTGCTTGGTGTCTAACAGGCGTTCTAGCCACTAAATGTGATAATTGTGGCCTGATGAGATTCATAAGGAGAGAAATTCGATTATGGTTGGATGAGACAAGTACTTGGTGAGTAGCCCGAGCAGCTCCCAAAATCCTCATCAACTGGTTACTGCCAACTGTCCTAGCTGTATTCACCGGCTGCTCAAAGGGATCCTCAACCTAACAGGCATTAGCAACGTCACTAATACGGAAACACGTGTTTGTGCATTGTATCTCCGGTGTTTGAGAGAGAGAGAGAGAGATTACAAAAAGTGCATAAGTTCTGGGTAACCATCTCATGTTGCTGTCAATGTCTTCCCACTGTCCAGCATATGGGCTAACGCCTTGCACAGAAGCCTTTGAACAAATTTCAAAAAACTGAAGGTGCAAAGAGATAAAGTGCCCGTCAATGATGCTGAAATAACTATTGTGCTCAACTATTGTAATATATTCAAGGTAATACAACAGTCACATGTGCCACAGTAGTTAAGATGTTGTCTTGGGAAATGAAGTGCCGAAATTGTTACCTTTGCAACAAAGGAAATGAAGAGCTCAGACAAAGAGCTTCTGTTGATCAATCTCGACCTATCAGATTTAATTCTGTTTATATTTACTGCACATGTCTCTTCAATACGCTTCTCTGCAACAGCTCTCACACCTTTGCAAGAGAGTGATCAAGTTCGTGAGTGTAAACGTAACAATGATCTACTATGAAATTTATTGTACCAAAATATGTGCTTAATTATGTATAATACATGCCCAATAATAAACTGCTTCTGCAAATACTTTTAAAAATCGAGACGAGAGTACCCGTGAGGTCATCAATCATATTTCCTGGATATATTTCTCTAAGAGGAGGTAAAATTGCCGGTTCTAAAGTCTGCAAGGTATTAGGAGAAACCAGATATATAATAAGTAAACGAAAAAGCTGGTAATCAATGAATGTATTAACAGATATATATGACTCTGACGTACAAATCGTACGGGAAATATACATGTACATATCATGGCAAAAGTATTAAGCCTATGTTTGGCTCATGTTTATAAATACTCAAGTCACTTCTTGTCCATACATTTCGAGGGATCCACAAGTACTACCCACGTATCTACCACTCATTTTATCTATTTGTAATTTAAACCTTACCACACTATCGGAGTTTATTTTTTCCTTATATATTAATGTACTTTTTTGGGGGGCAAAAGACTACTATTGTCCCCGAAGCCCCAAAAGAGAACTCCCTAATATCATTTACAGGTTAAAAAATGGCACGCAACCGTACCTGAAGATGGAACACCACAAGCAAGCTAAGAGTATGTGAGTTCAAAGTTCCAGATTTTGGATCATTAATATTATGAGCTTTGGCCCATTCCTTCACCTGCAAGTGGAGATTCATATGATCATATTACAGCATATCTCTCCAACAAGTAATATCTTTCCTATCTTACGTAAACTTGCCAGTAAAACTAGATCACGGAAGCGTCCATCAATATCATTGATCCAGAATAGCAGTTTTGACTTCATTTGACCACCTAAATTGTTTATTGAGATGTCACAAGAGATGTTGCCTCTGCCCTCAAATTTCAAAATGGGTACCCTAGCGTTGGAGATGAATTGCAGCTTACGCCATCCACCTGCAAAATGAATTTAGACAAAATTCAATCAGAAAGTTGTATATTGGCCTTATGTTGAAAACATACACCCTTTTTCTGCCATTTTTAAGTTTATCCAGCCAAACAGACAAATCTTCCTCAGCTTCTATTTTCTTGATTAATTTCATTCTCATGTTACATATTTAAAGCATAGTATACTTTTGGTGGGAGAAACATTGAGCATCTTATCTATCTCGGATTTTATTATCTATCAAAATTAATTGTTCTCAAGAATCATGAGCAGCTTTGACTTTTGAGACACCAGTATAGAAATATTATACTTTTGAGCACATTGAGCATCTCATCTATCTCAGATTTTATGGTCTATCAACACTAATTGTTCGCATGAGTAAATGGTAGCTTTGAGCCACCACTCTAGAAATCTTTTCTTTTTCAGCTTTGTATCTTTTACAGAAATGTGTATGATGCGACTATTTTCTTTCTTGTTTCACATTATCACATGAAGATGCAACAGCTGCATTTACAGAAAGAGTTTTGCTTCATGTACAGAAGCACAACCAACAGAACACTCACACATGGTGGGGCCTGCACAATTTTTTTTTTCTTTTAAATACACGGTGGGGCCCACTCATTGTGGGTATTCTGGTGAATTTCTGTGAAAGCCATTTTTGTACAAATGGATTTTTCCTTACAGATATGCACGAGTTTCACAATATCACATGAAGATGAACTGCCAGATCTTCATAATTCTGGTAGCAAGGAGAAGCTTTCTAAGATGAAAGCAAGACTTGATGGTAAGAAAATTACAAAAGTAAAATGCAAAGAAAAAACATTTTATTTAATTTATGGCTAAATGAAGCATTTATGATGCAAAAGGTAAGACAAAAACGAAAATGAAAAAGAAAAAAGTAAAAAGCAGATGCAGCTTAAGGACAAACAGTGAGGTATTATTTATTAATAGCAGATCACCTTTACTTCTCAGAGCTTTTAGTACATCTCCCAGTATACTTTGCTTGTGTTTTTTCCCAGCGGACGAAATATATGAACCATTAGGCAACTCTATTGATATATCCAAATCTGCCCATCTTGTGAAGAGATTAGACGCAAAAGATCCAAATGGTTCCACAGTTGCACCTGTTTTCACCATCAGAGCCTTGCACTCATAAATAAATGTTAACCGAAAATCCTTAGACTATGAGCATATAGAGAGCAGAACATGATGGCAACAAAAATAAATATTACTTAGAGAAACATCACTGGTTCAACCCCCACATATTATTTCTAATTTTAAAATGATATCCATTTTGAAATCTTACAAGTTTCCACAACTAGAGATCAGTTTAGGATTTTTAATATATAAAATGATCATACTGATAATAACAACAATAAAAAAAGAACCATCTCTAGTATCAGTAAGTCATGGATTTCCAGAACTTAACCACATCAGATAGATGAAGGAAGAAGTTCAAGAAGAGAGACTTTTTTTCCATAGGATTTATAGAAAGAAAAGGGGAGAAACGTGTACATTAGAATGAAAGCATTAACTTGCATGGGAAAGGATTGGGAATATCAGGCTCAATAGTCAACTATATATAGACAGATTGTATAGGTAAGGTGACAAAAAAAAATTCAGGTAATTTGAATGCACCTTCTTCTGATTCCCATGTCACAATATTTGCTTGAGGACACCTTGCCTAAAAAACACTATTTAAATCAATTGTAACCATCTAGAAGGTTTTTGGATTTAAACCCTCAAGTAATAATCCATATGAAATATATCTTTGACAAGCTGCATGATTGAACCAAAAAAATAACAGGCCATTCAGTTGGAGACAAATGGAGTAACTATTACACTTTTTTAGATACTTAAAATTAATCTACAAGACATTTTCCACTTGCGTAGAAAAATGCATGGAAAAGTTTTTTAATTTGCTAAACACAGCTATGTAATTTGACATCACAGATGTGGATTTGCCTTTACAACTGCATAGCATAAAAGATCAAATTCTTCCTCGCGGTGGACTAGGCTCCTAGAGATTGTCAGGTAACTTAACCAATTCTTCCCCAATTGAGGTCTCAAAAAGCCTTTAATTTATATCACTTCCTTTCCGTACCACACTATGAGAAAGTTTTTGCGAGAATTATGGAAGCTAGACAAAGATGTCCAGAAATGAAGTGACAAAGAGCTAGAAATGACATACTTTGAAGTATCATATACCTCTCAGACTTTCTATGGATTGAACAACAGCTCGAAGCTCATCAATGATATGAAACCTTACAGTCCAATCCTCTCTCAAGGGATTGATCACATGAAGGATATCCCTGAGGGTAATCTCCAACAAATTAAATCCATTCATTTTGAGTGCTAGATAATGCTACCTGACAACAGATTACATCTCACACTTTCGGATGTAAGAAAAATCCCTGCGTATACGAGGAAATAACATGAGAATGGTAACAAGTAAAGCTGGCATAGAAAAAGTGTTATGCTCTTCTCAATCGATGAATGTAACAGAGAATGAATAGAATGAAACATATGAAGCAGGCAAGAAATTAAAAAAGAACCACAACAAGTTGAAGGCTAACTGGTTCAAAAATGAGAATAAGATGTAAAGTTTAGAGTCCAACCAAATGCTAATATAAATTTGACATTGTGAAACAGGGTATTTTTCCAGCATTTTTAGCCCCTATTTGACAACCATTATTGGATAACTCTTTTCTACGTATTCATTTCAATCACACAGTCACAAAAAAATATTTTGCACGTAAACCCAAAACTTTTCACTACTTTTTAACCACACATTCTCCTAAAAATCACTATTCAAAACATTGTTTTGGCCAAATAATGGCCATCAAACAGGGGCTAAAGATGGCTGCTTACAACATCTGAACAAAGCTATAAAGAGAGATGCATTGGGGGCAGCAACAATGTATTGTATGCTGCAGATTAAGGACTAAAAAGACACTGCAACAGGAAGTTTCCTGGCCATCCATGAAAACAAAAGTTTGAATGACATCAATGTAGATGTGTGCAAAAATATTTTTGTGAAAGCATTCTAAACAATTATTGTGAAAGCATGTTTTCCAATTACTCAATGTGCTTGCCGGTGATTAGCGGATTTATGTGGAAAAATAGTTCCCCAGTCTATAAAAAACAAAAAAATAGAGTAAAGGAAAATAAGAAAAAGGAAAACAATTCCTCAGTGAAGTAATGAAATAGTTATAAGAGTAATCATACACAAATGTTTTGGTTACCAAAATCATGGCCTTTCAAACTAACAATTTTCTATACAAAAAATTAGTTTTTAGCACATAATAATATACTATGCATCTTGATATGCACAAAGTGAGGTAAAAAATAGTGGGAATGTGATCACATACATTGAAAAAGTGAGAAATGTGACCATATACTATAGTTGACTATCACAGCAAGTCAAATATCTTTTATGATGCCTTATTTTCCTTACATCATCGAAAGGAGTAAGTTAATGGTTGGCACCATATTGACATCAAAACTTAATCAACAATGAGATCACAAATAATGAAAAGTATTAAGAACATTCGTAGGGGTGAAATTCTCACATCTTGAACTTTCTGATATGAAAGAGAACAAAATAGAATTTAAGAACTTCACTACAGCCATCCAGGAAACAATTTTCACTAAAAATCAAAGTGGTGAATTCATTCAATGACATTTTTTTCAACCAGAATCCTATTCCAATTACTCCTCACACAATTTTTTTAGTTTTTTATCACCAAAGGTCAGGCAACAACATCACAAAGCAAATCAAAAGATGTCTCTCTCAAATTCACACAGTAGAATCTTAATTGCATTTCCTCTGTCTTGAAATCATCTTCAGCAGTAAACAGATTATAATCCCTTTTTAGTAAATTAAACAGACCCTCCCATATTTAACCCACAAAATGGGAATAAAATTAGACAAAAAACCATTGCTAAGCAGATAGAATCAGTTACTAATCACATCCTATAATTCAGTGTATGTTACCATTCAAATGGGGCGCCCATATCGACATAAAATCAAACTCAGACCCGAATCGGTACTAAAGAGAACATAATTTCAAAACTTTATATCCATAAATAGAACAAGAAACTGCTCGTCAAAAACATCCATAACATACAGTAGCAATCATAAAAGAAGAGGACAAAATGTTCAATATACTGACCTTCTAATCTGGAGCTTTGATTGTCAGATGATTCAGGCATCCATGGGTAACTGCATTAGAGTATTAAGGGTGGTTTTGCTTGATGGCAAAGAACCCTCTCTATCTCTCTGCTTTTTAAGTATGGTGATTTGTTGATTGGGCATTTGAGCTTTAAAAAGTTGACAGTGGATAAATAGGCAATTTTCCAAGTAGTATTTAATATCTATCCATTTTTTTCAAAAAGAAAATTATTAAATTTTTAACTTGCTATAAATTTACCTAAACAAAAAAAAAAAAGGATGCGTTTGATTGCGAGCATGAAATTTGTATAGAAAAAAATAAATTTTAGATAATTCAATTGTCTATAACATAGTTGTATGGAAATTATTAATTAAATGTACTTAATTGATTTAATTTTCAATCTAAAAAATATTATATTTGTCCATTTTTTTTATGAGTATATGAGAGAGATGGATAGATGAGACAAAAAAGTGAGTAAATTATTTGGAAAATAAAAATCACATCTCTCTAAAAAAAATATTTTCCTTGTTTTCAACGAAAATATGATCACGTAAAAAAAAAAAAAAAAAGGAAAAAATTGTCAATCAAACAGCACAAAAGTATGAAATTTGATGGAAAAACACATTTTCTATAAAAAATATTGACAGTCAAACGCACCCTAAATTCAAATACGATCTATATTTATCCCTATTAAATGGACCTTTTTTATTATTTTTTTACTTTACTTTTAATTAAAACTATGATGGGATTACATATAATAATTTTGATAATTATTTATGTACACTCAGTGGAGTGGATTGGTTAAGGTTTGATTGGTGGATGAATAGCCGACATCTTACTGTTTTTGTTCTTATTAGGGAATGTGATATTAGTGTACTAATTGCTTCTTAATAACTTGTGATTAGGAGGTGGCATTTTTTCCCAAAACCGAATATAACTGGTCGGTTCGGCTCCAATTTCTTTATTGAATGGATCAATTTTGTGATCATGCATTGAGAATCGATCAGTTCTAATTCGATTCTTAGTATTATCCTAACAACGATAGTGAATTCGTTTCTTCCTAATTTCTCTTTTGCTGGTGTATTGCACAAATATGCACAAGATATTTGAACATTAAACTTTAAAATTATCTCATGCCAAAATATTACTTTCGATATGCTTCTTCCTATTTCTTTTACAGCAAAACCTAACGAGTAATCAACATTTAAATCTAAATAGTTTTACAAATCCTTTACGAAGATTTATAGCTCTAATGCAACCCCAACAAAAAAAAAAAATGTGTTGACCCCAAAAAATGTTGCCAACAGATGCCGGGCCCACTCGTGCACGTGCAAGCTTTGTCCAACACGCGCGTGCCGAAGAACGGTCAGAAATGCTCCAGGATATGGGCGT
>CAIGRT010152801.1:0-13152 GCA_903798405.1 Fraxinus platypoda | reverse complement strand
TGCCATTATAGTGCATTTGGTCTTGCTCGTGACCGAGAGCTTGGTAACAGGGACGTATAACACATTGGGTATCGAACCCCATTAAATTGATTTGTTATCTTTATATTATTGAACTTTACTTTACATTGTCATTTATATTGTACTATATCCATAGTTGAATTAAGTTTTCGAACTTGCATATTTAATTCTAGTATTATACTTTGCATTTATATTTTGTGTATTGTATTGTTTTGAGACTAAGCATCGAAAAAGTTTCAAAAACTAATTCACCCCCATCTTGGTTAGTTATTCTTGGGCTAACACCACCCACCCATCACTTCCCCATCCCTAATTCCCGTCTCTCTTCTCTCTCTCTATATCCTCCTCCTCTCTTCTATGCCTTTAGCATACACCAACCGAAAGCAGCATCACCACTTCACCGTCTCCGTCGCCACAACCTCCAATAAACTACATCGTTCAACTTCAAAACCACCACCACGACTCCCCACCACAACCACTAACAAATCACCACTAATCGTCGGATCCACCACCGTCACCACTACCAAAACCAACAAACCCCATCAAATCCATCATCGATCCCACAAAACCACCAACAAAAACAATCCCCAAATCACGACACAGCGATTCGACTCCACAAGGTCAATCAACCACCACAAAATCACGACTCCCCCGAAAAAATTGCAAAAAACTCATAAATAAATAAAATGCAAGGACGATTCGCATGAATAAGCACCGCTACTTCGTGTTTGTGCACAACGTCGCCAGATGAGGCTGCATCGTCTCGTGGAGGCTGACTGCCGACGGAGCGAGGAGATCGAAGAGTGGAGAAGAGAGAAGGTAGAGAGAGTGAGAAGAGAAAAGGGGTAAGAAAATTAAAATGAAATTGATTAAGGTTTGGGATAAAAATTCTACAATTAATATTTAAAATAAAATGTCTGATTTTTGAAAAGTTACCTTTAATCTGATTTTTATAATTGAATCTTTAAAAATCTGATTTTGTGTAATTTCCTCAAAAATGAATTTTAATTAAATGAGGGCCAAATAAGTGCTCAATTTGTTGAGACGGTCCATTACCAGGCCCGTGTTCGTTTCAAGTCCAATAAGACACTGAGGACCGCAACAGGTTTTTTGAATTGACAGGCCTACTGAAAAATAGCAAGCCCATCCTAAAACCCTAACCACCTCACAGATATATCAACCTCTCCCTTGCAAATTATCGGTCATTTTCTGCTTCGCCAAACCACCAACAATGCCGGCGGGACACGGTTTGAGGTCGCGGACTAGGGATCTGTTCTCAAGGCCCTTCAGGAAGAAGGGTCCAACACCGCTATCTATCTACTTGCGGACCTATAAAATTGGGGATTATGTGGATGTCAAGGTGAATGGGTCCATTCACAAGGGCATGCCCCATAAGTTCTATCATGGCCGCACCGGTCGGGTCTGGAACGTAACCAAGCGTGCCATCGGTGTTGAAGTCAACAAGCAGGTCTGTATAGTGTTTACATACACAATCTGTATCAATTTCGCATTTGTAGTCTGCTTGTCTACTACTGGTTGAGATCTGATGGTATTAGATGACAGTTTTCTAAAGTTTGCTCGTTTTATTTTATTACATCAATTTAGGGTTAGTGTAGTTGAATATGATATTGTTATTTTTTATTATTACGTTCTGTTTAGTATGTGAACATAATTTGGCTGAGATATTAAGTCTTTAATCTTGTAAATGATTCATCGACAGGTGTTCATTTGCATTCTTAGATAGATGCATCAGTTATCTGTAAGAATTTTCTGTTTACCTGTGTAGCTTTTTTATTTGATCTTAACATGTTCGTACCTGCTTTATAATGCATCTGCATCAGTTATTTCTGATATCCACCAATCCATTATTTTGTTAATTAAAACCATGTTTGGGAGTTGTTTATAATTGGTTTAAATTATAAGTAGAGATAGAAATTAGTGGTGGATAAATGGGGAGTATTTGTGGGTACTACCTACAAGTGGATAAAAAGTGGTTTGACCAATTATAAAGAGCTTATAAACCGTAGCCAAACAAGGGCTAAGCAAATTAAACAAAAAAGTAACCTTGATTTTGCTGACCTAAGTATTTCCTTTAATGACCAGTATGATTTTTGTCCAGTTCAATGTAGAACTGCAATTTTTGATTTACGAGTTGTTAAATGTACTGTATGCAATTGCTCCTGGGGTTGTAGTTTGTAATTTAAGATCCTTCTCTCTCCCTTTGGCGTTGCCCGATTTCTTTGTTTTATTTGTGATGTGTTCGTATGCATATTCAGTTTCCGTCCACCTATTTTTGTTTGTTTTACCCTCACAATTTTACTTTGATTTGTCATTATACTATACCATGTAGACTATAAAATATAAAGTTGTCCTTGTGAATGAATTCAGGTAGGTAATAGGATAATCAAGAAGAGAATACATGTGCGCGTCGAGCACGTTCAGCCTAGTAGGTGCCACGAGGAAATCCTGCAGAGAATCAAGAGGAATGATCAGTTGAAGACCGAGGCAAAGGCTCGTGGAGAGGTTATAAGCACCAAAAGGCAGCCTAGAGGACCAAAACCCGGCTTCATGGTGGAAGGTGCTACTTTGGAAACCGTAACACCTATTCCATATGATGTGGTTAATGATCTTAAGGGTGGCTATTGAGTTAGGCTGTCATTTTTGGCTATTCTCGTCTGTCTATGTTTTTATGATCACCTTGTGCCCTTGATATAGTTTTCCGGTTCATTTTACAATGTATGGTGAGGCACTTCTTTACTGAAATTTTGTATTTGAATGACATAAAAACATTTTTTTTTTAATATTCGACGTGCTTGCTTTTATGGGTTTTTACTTTTTAGTGTTATTGGATGCTTTTGTAGGTTTTCATTGTTACTGCCTGAACTTTTCTTTTTGTTATTAGCCCCTGATGTGCCTTGGATCAGTTCATTATAGTTTGAAACAAGTAAATTTGGTTTTTGTCATCCTTTGCCTCTAGTATATATTTTCTTGTTTTTCCCTAATGGCCTTTTTCAAATGTTTTTGGGCGGTTAATTGATTTCTTTTTTATTTAGAATGTTATTGGCCGGTTGATTGAAGTCATCAAGTGATTTTTACATTTGAACTTATTCTTATCCCTCCATACTTTTCTATCTTGAAAATTTTCGACGAATTTAATCAATAGCATAGATTGCCAATATGAAGTGTGATGTTGCCAAGAAACATTTAAGGCAAGATAGCCTCGATGCTCATCAGGAATGGAAGAAAGATTGATCTCGGGGAATTTGCTGTTCTCATTGAGCTCCATGATGCTTGAACTTGATTTAGGTACAATTTAGTTTAGTTTGTGAAAGCATCTCCAAGGTAATGGATTGTGATTTATGTACAATTTTTTTAGAAATAATTTCAGCAAAAGCTCCAAACTTTTTAAATATTAGCAGACTTTTCCTGAATTTTTGATTTGTTGCAACCGTTATCCCTAACCTTTCCAACGTTGCAAGTGAGGTCATTTTGGACGGTTTCTATCCATTTCTCCGTTAGTTGACCACCAAAATAAAAATTGACTACTTTTTTTATCAAAATAGGGGAGGGCAAAATGGTAACTTATTATTTTTCACGTAAAATAATTAAAAAGTTAAATCAAAATAAAAAATAAAATAAAAGGGAAAATGTATTTTCTTCACCCCCACAAGTCCAACTCATCAACCCAAAACCAAAAATTTGCTATCGCCTTCAACCACCACTACCGTGAACACCAATTCCTTGTTAAACGAAGAACAATTGCTTCAAGAAATGAATAATCAAAAAAGTGAAAAGCCTAAATGGAAGCATCGCACTTCACCACTTTAACCACCACCTTGCCACCTCCAAAGCAATCGAAAAAATATCTTCCACACCCGTGGTATCACACCCCCAACAAAAAATAGAACCTCTTTAGAGAAAAAGAATAAAGAATCGCAAAATGTAGGAAATAACTTGATTGTATCATTCCAACAAGGACTTCCAAATATTCTAAATAAATGTTTGACTATCTTTTTCCATGTCAAACTTACATTTGCAACAATGGTTACAATGGTAGTACAGTCCTCTATGAGATTAACTTAGAACACTTCTTCTGCACTTGAAGATAGATGAAGCCAAAAACCTTATTGCACATCTCCAAAATTTTCGACCACTTATCTTCTCCAAAAACTTATTGATCTTCGGTGGGTGTTGGCGCTGACGATTTGTGTTGGTTTCGGACAAAATTTTCGACCACTTACCTTCTCCAAAAATTTATTGATCTTCGGTGGGTGTTGGCGCTGATGATTTGTGTTGGTTTCGGAAATTTCCGTTGGCGTCGATGGTGAGAGACGGATTGGGATTAGGTGTTTTTTTGTTTGGGGTGATTTTGTGGATTAGGAGTGGGGGTGTGTGGAGTGGAGGGAATGGGGATGGGGATGGGGATGGGAAAATAAGATGACGTTTACTTTTCTTTTAATTTTTTTTATTCAATTATCCATTTATTTAATTATTTTAATAAATATTTACTATTTTGGCCCTTTTTTAATTGATTAAAATATGGTGAAACTTAACTTTTGGGTCAATTGATAGAAACCGTTCAAAATGGCTTCACTTGCAACGTTTGAAAATGTTAGGGTGACGATTGCAACAAATCAAAGGTTTGGAGAAAGTTTACTAAAATTTCAAAAGTTTAGGACTTTTGCTGCAATTATCCCCTTTTTAATAATTAAAATTAACCTATACTGAAAAAAAGCAAGTTAAAATGTCAATTATATTTATTAATAATCTTAGCTATACTTTATATATCGTAAAACACAAATAATTATATAAAAAAAATAAAATTGAATGAATTGTTAATACTCAACATACATTCGTGTCGTGGGTGGGAATTAACAATTAGACAGGTGAACTAAACTTATCCCCCCATCACCGCACGCACAATCTCTGGAGGANGAATTAACAATTAGACAGGTGAACTAAACTTATCCCCCCATCACCGCACGCACAATCTCTGGAGGAATTTGCCTTCCATCTATTTTGTTTGATTCTATTAAAAGCAATTCCATCCTTTGGCTTCCTTTTCTCTATAAATCAATTCAAGTTTTGCATATAAAAACATTCGATAAATTTTTACCGAATAAATTAAAGAAGTTACTTAAATAAATCTATAGCTAAATAATAACAAAAATTTTATCAATTGCCGTAAACCTTCCATTAGAAAAATTATTTTTCAATGAGATATTCTTCACGATCTCACTTGTAATTTATCTTCAATACACTAATTTAGTTTTCTGGTCCGGCCGGCTCGGGCCGGATTTTAAAACTATGCTGCTTTTTAAGTTTCTAAGAAAAAATACAAATAGGTAAAGCTGGAGAAAAATCGATTTTTAAAATTTGTAACAATGAAGAAAGTCGCACACGGACACCTCCCTCCTTCCTTCCTCTCATATTCTCTCACTCACTCTTTTTGTAAAACCCTTAATTGATCAATCGACCACTTTAGTTCTCTCTCCGTATATTGCAAAGTTTACATGCAACACATGCGCGCATCGATCGATTCCCTCTAAATTACTCATTCTCTGCATTTCGACTCAATTTCTGTAGATCTTCACTAGGCTATATTTGTTTAATTATTCTGAATTTTATTAGTTAGGGTTTTTATAGAGAGAGACAGCGCGCAAGTGTGGCGTTTGGTGCCGGAGATAGGTGATGGCGAATGCGCCACAAGTCCGCCAGCTTTTGGTGCTTGAATATTTGGTTTTTGCTTTCTTTGGGATAGGGTTTGAAGGAACGGTGGCAGGAGAAGAGTTTGTACCATTGAAATCTAGAGAGCTTTGTAGAAAATGTTGAGTGTGCTTCGGTTGCACCTTCCGTCGGACATTCCGATAGTAGGATGCGAGCTGACGCCGTACATGCTCTTGAAGCGGCCCGACAATTCTGTCATCACTGAGGATGTAAATGAGTCCAATCCCCTTGATGGCCACTTCTTGAAATACAGATGGTTAGTTTTTTAGAATTATTTTCTTATTGTGAACTTTCCTTCTTAATCGAGTGCTTAGAGGTATTTCCATTTGATGACGGGGTCTCTTGTTTTGCTGTACACGCTCGTCGGGCTTTAAAGCACCAGTCTTTGCTGATAAATTTTTTATTTCTAATTTCTTGAAACTCGGTTAACTTTGTATGATTGGTTTTTGATACAAGTAAGACAGCCAAGAACGTTTATAACATAATTTTTTATTACTCGAGAATTCATATTGGAACACGAGTGTGAAGATTGTGGAAAGTCATATGCTGTTAGTTCCAATCCGGTAGATTATAGGGAGACACAAAGACAAAAGCCATGATATCAGACTGGGTATTCAGTTGGAAAAGCATACCCCGCGATAATGGGTTAAGGGTTTTTCAAATTGCTTTTTCCTGTTTATATTTTTAAAGCTCTTTTTACTGCAGGTTTGCATGCTTTCAATTGATAATGTGTTGCCTTGTCAGTTATGGCTGCTGCTGCCTAATTTTCATTTTGTTGGTTTTGCCTGCTGTTGGGAAATACTTTCACTTGTCTAAATGTCTGCAGTTAATATCTTGTGTTCTTTCCTCGGAATATCTATGCATGTGCTTTTTATACTCTCTTATATCTTCTTTTGGACTTCTATCTCTCACTATGTTTAAACACAACATAATGATCTTCATAGAAAAGATTAACATAATAATTTTTGTTAGCTACATCTCAGTGCCATTGTTCATACTCTTGTTGAGAATAATGTGTAATTAGTTCCTAGCATAAAATTTTGGTGGCTTCAATAGTTAATGCGGATTTGTAGATAGTGGCTTTAAATAGACTTATGATGTCCAACATTTACTGGAAATGGATAATTGCTATTTCATTTCTCTGGGCAACACTCTAGCCACTAAATATTCAGCTCCAAAGAAAATTCAATCGCTAAATGTATGGAAATGCTATTCTTCCACCTTTTTCATATCATATATCATTTTACTATCATTGTCTTTTTACCCTGTTGTATTCATGAATGGGTGTGGTTTGTGGGTCTTGATACATATTGGTGACAGAATCAATTGGGTCCATATTTTATGTGTGGTGTTTCATGATAGTATCTTGACGTACAAATAAATGGTTTATTATGCAGGTACCGCGTACAAAGTGATAAAAAGGTTGCAGTCTGTAGTGTACATCCGTTGGAGCAAGCTACATTACAGTGTATTGGATGTGTTAAAGCCAAAATACCGGTTTCTAAAAGTTACCATTGCTCGTCCAAGTGTTTTTCAGATGCATGGCAACATCATCGTCTCCTTCATGAGCGTGCTGCAAATGAAAATGGAAATGAGGAGGAAGAAACTTTTGCTCGCTTTAATGGTCTAGGTAATACAGGAACTGATGGGGTTAGTATGAGCTTGTCTGCATCACAGTCAAGTTCCAGCTTGGAGAACAGCACAACTTTGTATCCTGCTGCTATTCAGAGGAGTGGTGGTGAAACACTGTTTGAAGTCGGACGCTCGAAGACATATACACCAACAGCTGATGATATTGGCCATGCTCTTAGGTTTGAGTGTGTTGTTGTAGATGCTGAGACAAAATCAGCTCTGGCATTTTCAAGTACAATAATGACTTCCCGCGTGATTCCAGCTCCATCTCCCAGTCCCCGTCGCTTGATTCTGGTGAGTGGCATTGATGCGCCAGGGAATTTAGATATGGATGGTCGTATTTCATCCGTAGGAACATTTACGGTGCTCTCATACAACATTTTATCAGAAGTATATGCTACAAGCGAATTATACAGTTATTGTCCTCCTTGGGCTCTTTCTTGGACTTACCGTAGACAAAATCTATTGCGAGAAATAGTTGGCTACCGTGCAGACATTGTTTGTCTTCAAGAGGTACACAATAACATGAGAAATTGCCTTGTGCTTTACTGAAGCTATAGAAAAACACTTCATGAGAGATTTAAGTACTGTTACAATCATAGCTGGTGGAACACTGGAAAAGGTTTTGATGCAAGAATTTATAACTTAAAAAGGAAATGTGGCGCATGTTTACGGAATACACATTTAACCTAGTTATATTGTAAAATCTTTGCCGTAAACCTCAGGGCCTCGTGGAATTAGTCGAGGTGCGCGCAAGCTGGCCCGGACATCCACGGTTATCAAAAAAAAAAAAATTGTAACGCGTTCTAAAAAAATTAAAAGATCACTTAAATTTGTAATAGCTCAATTGGTCAGGCCTTGGGTTTGCTCCCCAATGGTCACCAGTTCGAGTCCCCTCAGGGCCACTGAGGTGAGAAACGGCTGTAAACTTCAGGGCCCCGTGGGATTAGTCGAGGTGCGCGCAAGCTAGCCCGGACATCCACGGTTATCAAAAAAAAATATTGTAAAATCTTTGATTTTTTGTTAGGCATTTGCTACTCGATGATATAAATGGCGTGCTTTTTACTTCTTCTTCTTCTTTTTTTTTCTTAATTAGCAACCAATATTAGTTCAAAAGATGTTATAATGTTATAGCATCCACATGATTTTGACTGTCAAATAATAATCTATGCCATTCTTGTAAGCCATTCTATTGTAGTTGAGTAGTCATTTTCAGTTTTGGAATGAAATTGAAACATGCACTTCCTATCTTTCTTGTACAAAATTTAAGATAGCACTTCTACTCTCATTCACTGAAAGGCAAATCCAAATATTTCTTGACTAGTCTTTGCTTAAGCTTTAATTAAATAATTATTTTCCAGAAACCCATTTTCTCAGGTAGAGCCAATTTTCTTCTATGTAGAGATGGCTTCTCCTCCATGTTAGTCTACAGGAGTATTACTTTTGCACTTTTAAGAGAACATTGTGGTCTGTGATTTTTTCCTCGTCATCCATGCTGAAAATTATATATAAAGATGATGTGTGGTTTTGGACTTTACGTTCGTCAGGTTCAAAGTGATCACTTTGAGGAATTCTTTGCAGCTGAGCTAGACAAACATGGCTATCAAGCTCTGTTTAAAAGGAAAACTGCAGAGGTTGGTGAAACCTTCTATTGACCTGTCACATGAAATTTTTCTATAACTGACATATGATGCTATTGTTATTTGCAGGTTTATAGTGGAGATATCAACACTGTTGATGGTTGTGCCACCTTCTTCCGCCGGGATAAATTTTCACATGTCAAAAAATATGAGGTGGGAACTACTACATTTGTATTGTGTTAATTAGCTCCTTTCTTGTCGTTCTAATCATAGGTATGCTGATATCTTTCGTGTAGGTTGAATTTAACAAAGCCGCACAATCTCTGACTGATGCTGTGGTTCCAAGTGCTCAGAAAAAAACTGCCCTAAATAGATTGGTAAAGGTACAGTAACATGACTTTAAAAGCTCATCTGTCTTCCCCTGAGCCTTATAGTTTTGCCTATTACTTTTAAATGAAAATTTCTGACATCTTTTTCCATATAGGATAATGTTGCACTAATTGCTGTTCTAGAGGCGAAATTCTGTAACCTGGGCATCGAGAACCCTGGGAAACGCCAGCTTGTTTGTGTGGTAAGATATTGGGAATAAATTTCTGACTTTGTCATTGCATTTATATATTTACCCTGTGTTACTGATTTGTAGCCAATCACGATTCTTCAATTCTTGCTGGGCTCGACTCTTCAGCACATGTTGTCTAATACTGAATTTGGGGGGACCATTATCTCCATCTTGAAAAGAAATATTAAGCAAATAAATGAGAAAACATACTGGATTATTTCGTGGCTCTTTCGGAATAGAGGAGTAGTGGACTACTCACAAAGTGGGTCAATCAAAATTTCTAATATTTTTGTATGTCCACACGTAAAGCAAAGTAAATTAGTCTGGAGAATTAAAGAGTGCGCGTCTCATAATCAATGCCTTGAGGCAGGGCCTCCAAAAAGTTCCTTATGATCAGTGCCATGAGGCTTTTTTTTTTTTTTTTTTCCGTCTCACTCTGAGTTGAGTCTTAAGACGGGCATCAATTGGGATTTTTAAAACAATGCTTTTCCTCAGGCTGATGACATGTTAAGCGAGGTGTGGAAGACAATCTCACATAACAAAAGGAGGCAGAAATATCAGCTAGAGTGCCATTTAGATTCTCTATTGTTCTGCCTAGTATATTTTTTGGAACATCAAAGTAAATTTCTTTTCATCCTGGTACTATTGTAATAATAGCTTAGGCTTACTATTTGTGTTTTAGTTCTCCAAATGCCGTCCTCTTTGTTGGTTACTTGTGTTCTTAAGTTGATAATAGCAGTGAATATATCATTTCTTGCAGTGTTTGTTTCTCTCTTAGCTTTGTAGAGTTTCTAGGAATTTTTTCCTATAATTCTTTATTGATGTGTCGATTTTTATTCAAATAATATGTGATTCATTAGTAACTTCCACTTCTACATCAGTGTTCAAATTTTCCTTGTATCCTCATTCTTGTTTATTTTCTACGCCATGCACATTTTATACGAGTACTCGAGCATTTCATGACCTGTATTTTTCTTACTTTTCTGAACACAGGCAAACACACATGTAAATATGCATCAAGATTTGAAGGATGTGAAGCTTTGGCAGGTCTTTTCAACTAGATCCTTTATTTGAATATGTCGTTAACTCCAGTTAAAGTTTAGATTTTGAAGTCTATTTTTCTCATTCATATCAGGTTCACACACTATTGAAAGGATTGGAAAAAATTGCTGCCAGTGCAGACATCCCAATGTTGGTGTGTGGGGATTTTAACTCTGTTCCTGGAAGGTGCGTTGCTGTTCACTTTTTGTTACATGGTCACCTTTGGGACTTGCATATTTTCATAGTAAATCTAAACTAGCTTTAATTACTGTATTTGGTTCAATCCTAAAATGCAGTGCTCCTCATACCCTCCTTGCCATGGGGAAAGTTGATCCACTGCATCCAGATTTAGCACTAGATCCACTTGGAATTCTTCGCCCTTCTGCAAAACTAACACATCAGCTGCCATTGGTATTGGCTTTTTGAAATTTTCAAATTTTTGATATTTGTGGCCATGACATGGATTTATGTGCATCTGCTTAATAAGTCTCCTTGTTACATTTTACTCCACAGGTAAGTGCATACTCATCATTTGCAAGAGTTGCAACTGGTCTTGGTCTAGAGCAGAGGAGGAGAATGGATCCTGCTACGAATGAGCCCCTGTTTACAAACTGCACTAGAGATTTCATTGGTTCTCGTGATTACATATTTTATTCAGGTATGCACAAGATTTATTACATCTTTTTGATGTTAAGTATTTGCATTGATAATGTTTCATGGTATTTTGTTGCTTAAATTAAAATTTATTATCATTTCGTTTCCTCTGTTTTTATTTTTTTCATGTTCAACCTTCTGAATATATGATTTCTCATTATGGTGAACATATGATATTTATTAAGAGCTTTTGTGTGCTTTCAGCTGATTCCTTAACTGTGGAGTCTCTACTGGAGCTCTTGGATGAGGATAGCTTGCGAAAGGATACCGCACTTCCTTCTCCTGAGTGGTCTTCAGATCATATTGCACTCTTAGCTGGATTCCGGTGCAACCCTAGAACTAGGCGCTGACAATAGGTAAAATTGTTCTCTTTCTTTAAATGGTGTGCCAATTTTATTTTATTTTTTATTAGCGTTCTTTACTGTTTGCCATCCTCCCTTCTCCTGCATTCCCCTTTGTTTTGCAACTGTAAATAAATCTGGCGGAAGTTTTGACCTGACAATCTGGTTAGGCGTGTCAGTTTGTTTTAAATAAGAACCAAGAGTCAACAACTGGAGTTTTTTTTTTCAGTTGCTGATACACCCAACATAGAAGAATGTTTCTAAATTATTTTGAACAAAATAGATACAGCATTTTTTTTGTCAATAAATTGTTCAGGTTCCTTGTGGAAACATCTGAAATTATCTAGACAACATATAGACAGTAATCAAAACCATGTTATGAACTTTCATTGTTCTGTTTTGGTTCATTTTCGTAGTGCCAGTTCTACAAACGGCCTAAAGCTTGCATAGAAGCTCAATTGTTGGTATTGCATCCTTTTAACATTTTTCCCCTTTAAAACGAATAGAAATTTTTCGTGGTGTAGTCCTGTCTACTTAGGCAATGTTAGCGAGTTTCCCGATATCAGTCAGGTGTCGAAAAATATAATCCTTAACACATCGCCCTATTCACCTGAAAGTTTTCCACTAATGAGTATAATTTGGTTCCTGCAGGTCTGTCCAAAGAATAATTTCGGAAATGGTAGCTCAGAACAAAGAAAGTGATTGTAAGAATCATAGGTCATTCTCCCCTGTGCGTGTATCCCCTTGTGGGATGTTTTGCTATGAGCTCCTTTGTATCTTAAATTATGATAATGCAAAAGTTAGTTTCATCCATTTTTCTCCTTCAAATAGAAATATATATATATTTTAACACAACGAGTAACAGTAGGATCGGCTGCTGGAGATCAAAATTAAGTTTTTGTTATAATGAAATTCAATATTCGCATTTATTTTATAGAAGATATCTTTTTTGTAATTTGAAACTCAACTTTTTGATAATTTTTCAAAAATATTATAACGGTATAAACTTTCATTTAATTGATCTTCATTTTTGAAAATCAAATTTAGTATGTTACTCCAACTTAAACATTTATTTTAATGGGTTAATTTTGCAAACGGTCACTGAAATTATGCGAAAATAACAAAACGGTCACTAAAGTTTAAAACTTGTCGAAACGGTCACTCAAGTTTCATGCGGTTTAAAAAACGGCCACTGAACTTAGTTTTAGAACTATCATGTTTTAATTCAAACCTAAAGCACCAAAATACGTGGACATAGAAGCTGGAGGACCTCAAGTGTAAAATTCAACTTAAAATCTCTCCAAACCTATACAACCACTTTTCACGCTCCATTTCACCACATTTTGGCCACCAAAACTACCGAACCAACACACCATATTGAAGCCCCCACTTCCCTCTACGCAACCCACCCAAGAACCACCCCTACCTCAGAAGGTGGTGGCCGGAATTTCGTCCCAAAGTGAGCCTCTCGCACAGTCGGCAGTTTTGTGCTGTGTGAGAGGCCTACTTTTGGACGAAATTCCACCACTATCCGTTCACCTAAATCACCGGACCAACACACCACCTTGAACCCCTCGCTTCCCTCTACGCAACCCACCCA
>CAIGRT010152799.1:0-14914 GCA_903798405.1 Fraxinus platypoda | reverse complement strand
TAGTATTTGATCTTGTTTCGAAGTTCGCATATTAGACTTCTCATTTAAATCATGTTTTTTCTTGACGTTTGTCTTTTAAGCTCTCGTTTGGAATGATTTGACTTGAATGCTTAACTTCGACTTTGATCTTCATTTCGAGTCCGATTTACAATGTGTTGATTTTGATAATGCTTGATTGATTTTAACATTGAACTATCATCACTCAAAATCAATTGTTAGAAGCAATATTAATCTTGTTTGTTATGATCAAAACATTAAGAATGAAATCAACTATAGGTCAACACATAGTGGTTCAAATTCTACCGTTTGATTTCAAAAGTAGATGGTGGGTGCTTTGTGGTGTGGATGTTTGTTCAAATATTTGGCAACTTCTCACCACTTTCTTTTCTCAAAATAGGCAACACTTTGTGATATATTCCATTGATAGTTTGGTGATATTATTTTGATTATACGCGCACTTTGTGATATATTCCGGTGATAGTTCATGGTGGTGCGTTAAATGTCGTTGTTTTTCTTAGAATTGGTGATTTCTTTCGATTGGTAGTAGCTTATTTGTTGATTCATAATGACAACTGAAAGGGATGATTCACTTCAATCCATTAGTATCATATTAAATAGTAAAAATTACTCAAATTGGAGTACAGTGATGATGAACTTTCTAAAGGGAAAAATTTGTGGGGTTATGTAAGTGGAACTGTTGCAAAATCCAAGAACAATGCTGAGAGTTATATGACAGGGTTAGATAATTGGGAGTCAAAAAATGAGAAAATTCTCACTTGGATTCATAATTTTGTTGAGCAATCCATTGGTATACAATAGTTGAAGTTTGAAACAACAAAGGAAATTTGTGATCACTTTCAGAAGTTATACACTAAGTTTAACTTTGCAAAACGGTTTCAGTTGGAAATTGATACACGGGCTTTACAACAGAAGAATATGAGTATTCTCGAGTTTTACGCTGTTATGAATTCAATTTGGGATGAGTTGGCTCTTACGGAATCAGCGAGACTGAAAGCATGTGAGGAATATATTACTTTAGAGAGAAGCAGCGATTAGTTCAGTTTTTTATGGCACTCGGAAATGATTTTGAGAGACTTAAAGGCTCTATCTTGCATCACACTCCACTTTCCTCAGTTGATTCGATGGTTGGTGAACTTGCAGCTGAGCAAACACGTTTGAAATCTTTTGCAGGAGAAGTGTCTCTTCTTCCAGTTCCATGTTGACTGATTTAGCGGAACAATTTCAGAAGCTCTTAGCCACACGGGCACATGCTATGTTAGCCTCTACTTATATATGTTTATCATCTTAGAGTCATTCAGGTATTTCTTTCTCATGGATAGTTGACTTAGGTGCTTCCAAACACATGTCGTCTAACTCAATATTCTTTAATGACCTGCGTCCTTCTAACTCGTCTATGTCTGGTATGACTGTTGATGGCACACCATTGCCTTTAACATGTGTTAGTTCTATTAACACACATAATTTATCACTTTCAAAAGTCTATTGTATACTAGCTCTTACTTTTAATCTTATTTCTATTGGCTAATTATGTGATTTTGGATACTTAGTTCAGTTTTCTTTTACTTCTGTCATGTACAAGATCCTTGATCTCAGAACCTGATTGGGATATACCGTAGACAAGGAGGGTTATATGTTTTGGATAATCTGAGACCACCACATGTTACAGCCTCTGGTGTTAACTTGCCATCTTTCTCTTTGAATTCGTCGTCTTCTAGTTTTTATTTGTGACATTCTCGACTTGGGTTTCAGCTAGTCGTTTGAAAACTTGAGTTTCTAAGGGTCAATTGGGAGATTTGCAAACTCCTGACATTTCTAATTGTAGTGGTTACAAATTAGCTAAATTTTCTCATTTGCCTTTTTCTCGAAGTGTTTCTCATTCTGTTGCACCATTTGATCTTATTCACTCTAATGTATGAGGACCTACTCCTATTGCTATAAAAGGAGGGTCTAGATATTATGTGTCTTTTATTGATGATTGTAGTCATTATTCCTGAATTTATCTTATGAAACGACTATCTGACTTTCTTTCTATTTATCGTTCTTTTAGAGCACTTATTTAAAGTCAACATTCTGCTGTAATTAAGTGTTTTAGACGAACTTAGGTGGAGAGTATACTTCGGCTAAGTATTCTGAATTGCTTGCTCTTGATGCCACAATTTATCAAACCCGTGAACTAATACCCCACAACAAAATGGTATTGCTGAACGAAAGTATAGGCACATTGTAGAAACTGTTCGTTTCCTTATCTTGTCTGCCAAAATTCCCNTTTGGAAGAACCAGTTCTTACTGCTTTTTTTTAATTAGTAAGATTATGTTTTCCCACAATTCAGGTTTATCACCATTTGAAACATTATATGGGCATCCTCCTGATTACTCCTCATTGAGAGTCTTTGGTTGTACTGGCTTTATTCTTCATCATGAAGTCGAACATAGTAAATTAACTTCTCCCTCTGCTATATGTGTTTTATTGAGTTATGGACATGGACAAAAGGGTTATCACTATTTTGATCCCATTAATAAAAAAATTATATGTTTCTCGTCATGTCGTGTTTCTTGAGTACATTTCATTCTTTTCTATTTATGATAATACTCACGACGTGACTAAAAATGACCTCATTCGTATTGATCCATTCTCTGATGATATTAACAGACCGGCTTCCCATACACCATGTACTGTTGATTCTTCATGTCCTAAAGGTACACATGCGCTAACTCATGATACACATCATCCTTCTATGGTTTCCTAAGCACTGCCTGAGATTGTCGATCCAAATCCCACTCCCTCATTTTCTCAATATCCTCAATGTATTCATAAGTCCACTCAATTACCTGATTTAGCTGATTCTTGTTATTCTGAATCCTTTTGTTGTTTTCTAACTTCCAGTCACAAGCTATCTAAACCCCCTTCTTATAAAGAAGCTATTCTAGATCCTCTTTGACAACAAACTATGATTGATGAACTCTCTGCTCTGCATAAGACAGACATTTGGGACTTGATTTCATTGCCTTCAGGTAAACATATTATTGGTTCTTGTTGGGTTTATAAGATTAAAACCAAATCTGACAGTTCAATTGAACGATACAAGACCAGATTGGTTGCTAAGGGTTTTAATCAACAATATGGTCTGATTATGAGGAGAATTTTTGCTCTTATTACCAAGATGACCACTATTCATACACTTATTGCAGTTGATCTGTTATTTGGTGGAGCCTCTATCCGTTGGATGTCAAAAATACCCTTTTGAATGGAAATCTTCAAGATGAGGTTTATATGGTTCCTCATCCTGGTCTTTCTCACTCACCTAGATATGTTTGTAAGCTAAAGAAGGCACTTTATGACTTCAAACAAGCACCTCGTGCTTGGTTTGAAAAAAATTCCAATGTTGTTATCTCTCTTGATTTTACATCCAGTCACCATAACTCTACCCTATTCTTTAGATGCAATTCGGTTGGTTACATTCTACTTTTGCTGTATGTTGATGATATGATTATTACTGGTAATGATGTTAATGGGATTGTAGATTTGAAATCAGAATTGGCTCGTCATTTTGAAATAAAGGACTTAGGTCCACTATCTTATTTTTTGAGGATCGAAGTTGCTTTTCTCCTAGAGGTTATATTTTCTATCAGTTTAAGTATACTATGGATGTTATTAAGCGTGCTCGTCTTATTGATACTAAAACTACTAATACCCCTCTTGAGTCCAACGCTCAATTTTCACCCTCAACGTTGTACCCTTGACTCATCCCACTTTTTATCGCACCATTATTGCATGTCTAATTTATCTTACCATCACACATTCTGATACTGTTTATGCTATTCACATTGTTAGTCAATTTGTTTCATCTCCTACTACAGTTCATTTGTTGTTCGTATTTTGCGCTATCTTCATGATACTTTCTTTCTGAGTATTTTGTTTCCATCGACCTCTTCTTTAGTGCTTTTGCCTACTCTGATACTCATTGGGCAGTAACCCCACTGATCACAGGTCCACTACTGGTTTTTGTATATTTTTAGGTGATTCTCTTATCTCTTGGACGAGTAAGAAACATAATGTTGTTTCTCGTTCCTCTAGTGAGGTCTAGTATCGAGCTATAGCATCCACCACACACTAAGATTGTGTGATTGCATTTGTTACTTGTAGACATAGGTGTCCCTTTGTCCTTTCCAACCCCTATGTATTGTGATAATCAAAGTGCTATTCAAATCTCTCACAACTCTGTGTTCCATGAAGCACGAGGCATATTGAGGTTGACTGTCATCTGGTTCGCTATCATCTACAGACTTGCACTATTTTCCTACCTTTTGTTTCTTCATCGTTGTAGCTTGCTAACTTCTTCACGAAGTCTCATCCAATTCATCATTTTCGCTTCTTTCTTGACAAACTCGCTGCTTCTTGCTGTAGCATCATGAATTTGCGGAGGGATGTTAGCCATATATAGCATATTTGATTTATACATGATTTTATTTAGTTTCCTTCTAGTATAGATTTCCTTTTTTGTTTACTCTTCTTTTAATATATAAACCTAATTATTTCATTAGAAACCTAATTTTTGGAGGCTCTCATAATCAGTTTCTTCTTCTTCTTCTTCTTCTCTCAGTTCTTTTCCTTCGTTTGATTTGTCAAATTGGTTTGTATTATTTACACTTGGTTCGGATGGACTGTATAAAAGTTTATGCATTATTACTTCCATTACTTTGGCTTTAGGGAATATTGTATGAGCTTTACTGGATTCTACTTTGTTTTCCTCCCTCCTTCTTTCTTAGATTGGGTGTTGGAGTTTCCTGGAGACGAGGTTGGAACTTGCACTGCTTGAAGTTAAAACTTGATCCTTTAGGCATCCCTTGTTGTTAACAAAGGATAGATCAATCTTAAGCAGCGGATAAACCCGAACACACCCTTGGTGTGTGTATATGCATGTAAATGCAGATGTAGATCAGTAGTTTATATTATCAATTGATATATTGTAGGCTTGTTCAGTTGATATTTCTTTGAATTCTTTGAGACAAATCATTGATTACTCGTCGTAATATAGCTTTTCTCCAGGTGCTGATGTTGATAAAGAATCTAACTAACAATTTGAGCAGTCTTGTATTCGAAGACCGTGTAAGTTCCTTCGTTCTATATTGGGCATATTATTCATTGAGCTGTAAGTTAATATAATGAAATTTATTGCTTGTAAAGAAAATGAAACTAGTGATCCCTTGTATTGTTGGCTACCCCAGTTATCTTTTTAACTATACAGATTTCTCTTCGTCTTCAGTTTGTTTCTTCAATTTATCTTTGATTTGTTTCTATTTGATTGTCGATACAGAGGAGGTTAATAATGTCGCATTATTGGGATGGAGAACGATAGATTCTATAGCTTTTTCAAAAATCTCAAAGGCCAAGCTGGAGAACTCAATTCAATTCATTCAGAATTCTAAGAGAGAGGTGCTGGATCTTATAATGGCCCTGGAGCCTTGAAATCTATGGAGAAACTCTCACCAAGTTCGAGCTCGTTATTTGGCTTCGGCTTTCCAAACCTCAGGTATGCAAAGGGGTGGAAAGTTCATTCAAAGATCTGGCAGGTCTACGTCCCCTTCTGCTCTCCATTTCTTCATTGTTTGTTGCTTATTTAAAGAGAACTGATAGATGACATATAAGAAGGTGCTCGCTCTTCTTGCTGCAACATCCTTGAGGTCCTAAGATTATTACTTACTAACTATACGTGTATTTTGATCGGATCCTGGATTTTTTTTATGTTTGCAAATGCACATCAGAACACGGTAGGCATATAGTATTGATCCTTTAGAGTTGGAACTATCTATCGGGTATTGGGCATCAAAATTTAGAAATTTTATCCTTAAAGAGATTTGTTGTGGTTTGACCAAAATTCTAGTGTGTATTGGAGTCTAAATTGGAGTGGTTTTGAAGAGATCAAAATTATGGACCGGGGGTATATATATACATGACACGACTTGTATAGAATAACATAACACAACAAAGAGAGATTTATACAACATTTTGAGAGATTTAGATTTCAATTGAATGCATTGAGATCTTGTGAACACAATTGATATTGATTATAGTGGATTTCTCCTCATCTATCCATGATTTTTTCTTGTATTGGGTTTCCACGTAAATCTTGATGTTTATTTTCTTTTTATTTATTTCATTATCGTCATTATCATTCGATCCAAATTCATAACAATTGATATGAGAGCAATTATGATATCTTGTTTGTTCCATAACAATTAACCTTTTTCTGTTGAGGGATGGCCTTTTCGCTCGGCATTGTTGGATTGCTAAGACTGACTTTCGTCTCTACTCGACTTGTTTTTGAGGCCTTAGAGGGCAAGAATCAGCTTGTGCAGATTTTCCGGAGTGTCTTTAACCATGTTCTGTAAATTGTCTGGAAATCTTGTTTCCAAAGTTTGCTCAGGAACACAAGAATGGTATTATGCTCAAGCACAATTATTTGTCCTTATTCAGTTGAAGACTTCGATACATACTATCATCCACAGTTTCGTGTTTATGTAATTCTTATAAATCTTGTGTAAAATACACTAAATGGTTTAGAATTACACTCTCGTACGGAGAACTTTTGTTTTAGAGGCATTTAATCAAATATTACACATTGCATTTGTTATATGAGTTGAGCTTTCCTTCCAAATGAATATTATCGTTTATGCAAATATGCTTTGCTGATGGCTCGGGACAGGCATTGTTGCTTTCATTTTCACGTCTTGGTAGGACATATTATTTTAAACGGGAAACGAATCTAAGTATGAAAGAATTCAAAAACTTGACTTGTCGTATTTTCAAGTTAAAAGTAGCAAGTTCGAGAGAACAATAGGCATGAATTAAGTCATTTTAAGTTCTATCAATCACTTACTTCACCCTCAATAAATTCGAGGTTAATTATACAACTTTTTTTTTTAATTAGTTCATTACTATATCTACTAGAAGATCCGATTCAATTAAATTAATAAGAAGTTTAAATAAACCGTGCCAATTTTGATCTAAACCCGTCTTTTAACATATTTTACGGGTGCATCATTCTTATAACGCAAACCTCTTTAGTTCATCGTAAATCTTTAAAAAAAATGTAGATTCTATGAACACTTCTTGTGGGTTTGGTAATGAGTACTATATATCAACGAACAACATTAAATAATAATAATAATAATAATAATAAATAAAATTGAATTTTGTTAATTATATCGTCTAATCATGTTGAATATTACATAACATGCACTTACGATTATATTTATTAAAATTTTTGACAATGGTTTGATATCTAGAATATCTAGCTAATGATTCCATGTCAATAATTAGATGGAAAAAAAATAGTAAAAACATTAATCTTTTATCTACAATTCAATAATTTCTCCTTCCCTGCATTCACCAATGTCAACTGCAATTGTTCCTTCCTTTGTTAATGGCAACACTCTGCAGCAGTTTCTTCTAGGAGGCTGCAAAAATTACATTGAATATTAGAGACAAGGAAAGTTAATTTTCATTCTAATAAATAAGTGGCGACAAAAAATAAACTGAAGACATTTATTTACAACCTATCTCATCTAAAAATGTAAGCTATTAAAGAATGGAGAACAAATAATAGACTACATAAAAGTAAAAAGTGAGAACAAAGGGATACTAAGTTACCTTGTCCCATAAATTCGGATCCCGCATTTTGTATACTTCCACTCTCCAAACATGAGAAGGATCGGCCGTCTCCTTCCAGTTGCATTCTGAGTCTGGATAATGAGTCTGAATATATTCGCTCACTGTTCGATTAGTTGCCCGATTATATATGGCATTGGACAGTACATACACAAATGGCCTATGACATGCATTTGTGCTAAGAGGTCTAGTTTTCATGGAGAAGCCATCTTCATTATGCATTCTATACCAATTGGCAAAGGTTCTCAAAGGAATTTCCATTTCGCGGGCCGGAACTATGCCACGAAAAATTTGGGTCGCGTAGCCCCATGACACCGATATAGTCCAATTTTGGGCACTGTCGTAGCAAATGGACTGTTGCATGAGCCCAGCTGAGTCGAGCTTCATTGGCATTTTGAGACGTCGAAGGGATTGGATCCGGCCCGTGTTGGGGAAAATGGGCTCTATCACATCCAGATGATGGAGTGAGAGTAGTGGCGCAATTGGGTGGGCCGCCAAGAGCCCAAAGGCATTGCCATAAATATCCAACTGTGAACATAGATGGTATATTTTTATCAAAATTGCTTTTTCTTAATTACAAATAAAAATTTACTTATTCAAGATAAACAAAAATAAGTAAAAAGGTTTCTTTTTTTCAAAAAATAAAATGGCACAAATACAATTAATTTGAACTATTTTTGTATCCAAATTTAAATCATAAAAATTAATTTCAAATGTTTAACCTACATCTAAATGCAAATATGAATTTCAAGAAAAACCATCAATTGTGCTAACATTCCATCACAAAATCAGCCACTCATGAATTTTTTTATTTATTTTTCTTTTTTTTAAAAGAAGCTAAAATCTAACGAAAAAATAAATTTGTCACACAATCCATTCCAATTTTTTTTTATAAACAATTAAAATATAAAATTACTTGCCCAAAGTCGATAGAATTTCAAATCAACTAAAATACTGTAATTATAAATAAAAAAATCCACAAAGTAATCAAGAATTTTAGAGAGGGAAGGAAACCTGATGAAATCCCATTTCAACGGTGAGTGGAACTCCAAGTTCAGCCATGCAAGCTTGAATCCTATCATCTAAGCCGTACAATTTAGGGTATCTGTGTAAACACCTATCTTGCATTTTTTCTAGGGTTTTTGCCAATGGATAACTTATGGCAAAACCAGCACCCCCATAAGCCATATTATAAGAAAAATGTATATTCTGCTTATGAGTTTCGGATGATTTTCCAATATAATAAAACTGGTTATGATCATATTTTGACAAAACCCTAACCAAATTCTCAGCAAAGAAAAATGTATCATCATCCCCCAAAACAATCCACCTAACATCATCCAACCCTAGTCTCACTGTTTCTGATACTATTCGAGACATTCGTATCGCAGACCGATCACCAATCGCGTTTTTGTACTCGAATTTCGATGTATTACTCGATATTTTCACGGAAGGAAGGAATTGCTTATCGTTTGCGCTTCGTTTTACAGGCTTATCTAGCCATACGAACCCGCGCATTTCCTCTGGTTTCCACCATAGTTTGATATAGTCTTTCCTATGTTTCCATATTTTTGATGAAGATGCAATGCCAAAAACAATGTGATGGAGTTGTGTCTTCTCTTGGGATATTACAGGGTAAGTTTGGAAAATTTCAACGCTTTTTTGTACAGGGTTTTGAGCGAAGATGGAACTGGAGTTCCTTAATGATTTTTCTAGGGATTGAATGCTAAAAGATATGAGATTTATTGAGTTAAAAACATATGAAAATGAAAGGAAAATTATGAAGGAAATTATGAGTTTGAATACTGTTGTCGTTTTGATATTACAGAGACAAAGAAGGGATTCGAAATCTTTCATGGCTCCTTTTCTTGAGAACCCCAAGATTTCTCAAGAAAAATAGAGGGAAGATGATAGATATTTAAAGGACAAATCCTCAAACGTTTGATATAAATGAATCTGTTTCGAAAGAAAGACATGTTTGTGTTTGAGTCTAAGTCCTTGTTTGCTTTAGCTTAAAATCTTGATAAACATTTAAGTTAAAATCAATATTTAATTTTAATTATTTATTAATTTTATGGGATCCATAACTTTTCAATAACATATTTTATCAACTTTTATTAAAATTAATTAAAAAATTAATTTTTAGTGATACCAAACCTAGGCTAAATTTGTTACTGTCACTATGTACTCATATTTAACAAATAGCAAGATCGTAAGAACTATTTTAGTAAATACCTAAATAAATATAAGATAAATCAAATAAAAAGGTGAAATATTTGTTTATTAAGAATTGTAAATTCCCTGTTTGGTTTAAATATAATTTAATTTTGACTTGAATGTAATTGTACCAAAAGTGGGGTATTTTTATAAAAAGGTTTTTTCCATTTGTACCGAAAATAGAAATGACAACAAATTTGACAACCTTTCACATGCATGCGGGCCCCTCATGAATAAAAAATTTCAAAAAAATGTGGGCCCTCCCCCTATTGTGAGTGTTCGATCAAAGTATTTGTCAACCATTTTCGATAAATGTAGTATTGCTCTTTGTAAAACTGTTACAAAAAGAATTACGCTAATTGTACTTTTTTTTTTATAACATTATGAATGACACTGTGTGATATATGAAAAATTGTGACATTATTTTGAATAAGTGTTGTTAAGTTTGAAGTATTGTCACGTTAAACAATGTCTCGATATCAAACTTAGCCTCTGTTTGATCCACATTTTTTTAATATTTATTTTTTACAATATTTATTTTTAATCATATATTTTTCAATAACATAATATTATACGTAAATTCAAAATTTTTTCTTATTTTTTAATCATATATTTTTTATCACGTCACGTTATAAAATGCATTTTATTGTTAAGTGCATCCAACACCCCTTAAAAACAGTTTGACTTTGACATCAAATTGTGATATTCCAGCGAAGCCATTTCCGCGTTGTCCCACACGCTTATACGAATAAAAACTAGCTCCAGCTCCAATGGCGATTCGCATCGGCACCATGAACTTGTTCCTCAAATTCACTCTCTATCTCTACACCTATCTCTCTCTTGTATCCGCCTTCTCTCCCCCCGATCACTACTTAATCAATTGCGGGTCCGCTGACCCTGTTGCCACCGATCCCTACCGTCGAATCTTCAAAGGCGATACCGTGTCCGGTCACCTGGTCTCAGGTCGGGCGATTCGGGTTTTTAACGCAGACCCATCTTCTTATTCTTCTTGTGGACTTTACCGAACTGCCAGAGCCTTTAATCGACCCTTACACTACGCGTTTCCTATTAAAGACCCTGGAACCCACCATTTGGTACGTCTCCATTTTTATCCGTTCAATTCGAGTTATTTTTCTGAAGCACAATTTCATGTTCTAGCTAATGGGTTTTTGTTGTTACACAATTTTCGTACCGTGGAAAGTGAAAATCTGCCTGTAATTAAAGAATTTATAGTCCCGGTTGATTCTGAGAAGCTCAAAATTACTTTTGTGCCGTTGGATAATTCGAAATTTGCTGTTGTGAATGCGATAGAAGTTATTTCTGCTCCAAGAGATTTGGTTGCTGACCTCGCACAGTATGTAGATTCTGAGAAAAATGAGCAGATTAGTGGATTGTTGAAAAATGGTCTTGAAACCGTGCATAGAGTCAATGTAGGAGGCTTTAAGGTGACGCCGTTTAATGATTCCTTATGGAGGACTTGGGTTACAGATGACAAGTACTTGAAATCGAGTGATGTGCCAGAAAAAATTCTATTTGGGGGTCGGATCAATTACCAATTGGGCGGGGCAAGTCGAGAAGTAGGCCCTGATAATGTTTACAATACTGCTCGAGTGATAAGGAGCTCAAATGGTACAATTCCCAACACAAATATTACGTGGGTGTTTGAAGTAGAGAAGGGTTACAGGTATATGATTCGGATGCATTTCTGTGATATAGCTAGTGTTGCAACCGGCATGCTTTACTTAAATGTGTATGTGAATGACAATTTAGCATATGAGAATCTGGACTTGTCATACATCACAAATAGACTGTTGGCTTCGCCATTTTATGCTGATTTTGTGGTTGATGAGGAGAATTCCGGGATTTTGACTGTAAGCGTGGGGCCGTCAAATGCGAGCCTCCCTCATGCTGTAGATGCCATTTTAAATGGGATTGAAGTATTGAAGATAAACAATTCGATGGGTAGTTTTGATGGAGAGGTTTGCACAGAGTTTGTATTGAGGACTTGGAGAAGGGGAAATGCTGGTGTTTTAGTTCCTTTGGTAGCTGTTATATTCTTGTTGCTAATTGCATCCGTGTTCTTGCAAAGGAGAAGGAATTGGTTTGGGGATTCTGTGGCATGGTCGAGGTTACGTGTGGATGTTTCAGAAGATAATTTGAAGTATGGCAATCAGTTCTCATCTGGTAAGGCTTGATGCTTTGAAGAATCAATATGTCGACCTTGTAGTATTTATACATGTGAAGTTTTTGTGATAATTGATTATTGAATCTCCAAAATGAGTTTATTAAGTGTGGAGTGTGCTGTTGTCTTATGCTGTAAGTAAATTTATTTCACATAGAAATATTGCAGTCTAATAGGTTCAACTCTGATAATTTGGACACTTTCAGTATCTGTTTTCTTGATCCTTATGTTCACCATATTATTTTCTTTCTTTGAACAATATGTAGTTAAAAAGGGCAATGTAAATTGAATGTGGTATGCAGAGATGATGATCTTGATCAGACAAGACTACTTTTTTCTCCGATGTAATTAACGATTCTCACTATTTGAAGTTCGACAAAGCATAGAGATCTTATTGTGCAAATAAATCCATGTGTTTTGTGTACTAAGGTCCATTTATCATCTTTGTCATATTCATCTATTGCTGTATCTTTTTACTGGTTTGTGACCCTTGGTTACTTCCATCTTCTTGCATCTGGCATTTTGCCCAACATCACACAGTGTTGATGTAAAAAATGTCAATAAGAACTGAACGGGGATTTGATTATAAAGCTTCTTTAATCCCAGGGCATGTGATGAAATATTGTGTCGCCTGTTGCTGTAACATTTTTTTTTACCTTACCTGGTTGTCAGCTTTCTTGACTTTTAAGCTTATTACTTAATCATTTAGTTTAATTGGTATACTATGAAGTAATCAGCTTTTACTTTAGCTGCATTTGCGTTCTGAATCTTATGAGGATCTTGTTATGACCTTGTTTGATGAACTCTAATGTGGATTGGAATCATCCCCAGAGTGATCTTGGGCATAAATCTAGCTTAATGAAAGATTTCTTGAAATTTAAGTACTTCAGGAGGAATATTAATCAAGATATTGGGACATGAAAATTAGAGATTTTCGACGTTTTTCCCTTTAGTTAGTTTTTGAGATCAACTTCCTGCAGATAAGGAGGGGTAATAGATGATAATAACCACGACTAGACTAGAATGAGATTGGCACCACCAGGCTAGAATACAAGAAGTGTCCTTCGATGAACTAAATAGTTTGTGATTATGATGTTGAACTAGCTCAAGGTCTTTCTCCTGATTCTTGTGGCGGAGAAGTAGGATTTTAGGGCTGTCCTTGTTTTGGTTTAAGGTTGCAAAGACAACTAAATAATGATGTTACTGGAACAATTTAAGCTTGAGCCAAGTTTTGGGGCTATTTGGACTGTGAGGACAGGAATATATGGGTGACCAATCAACAGCAAACAATTCCATAGACTCTTTTTGGCACCGTTAGGGTGAAATTTGGGCTTAGAAGATTTCGTCGGTGATGTGAAGTCGAATTAAGTATAATCAAGCTTGTTTTGGCTCGCCTGAAATCAGGAAAAAGGAACATGAGGAAATGAGAAGCTATCATCCCTCTAATAGAAAGGAGAACCACCACCGCCAGCCTAACCGCAAGAAACACTGAAAAGTAAAATCATATGGATTTCTTTACATGGAACTTTGAAAAGTTGTCTGAATTTGATTGCAAGAATCGTTTATTTGGTATACACTCACCTACAGAATGGTCCCTGAAGTATGCTTGTTCATATAACCGGAGTTGTATTCCCTAGGTGTAGGGTTGAATCTTCGTCCTACTTATGAAGACTCGACTGACGAAGTATTCATAGACAGACTTTAGGGAAACCTATTGATGCCCGTATTTTTAAAGTGATTGTCCAACCTGTTATGCATGCAAGATAACTTATTCTACACACTATCGGAGCTGGAGATACTGCACCTCGGGCCACAAAACTTGCCTAAGTCTTTTAACAAGAAGGGATTTAATTTGTATCCAATCCAACTTCCAAACTCGTAGTCCTATGTTATTTCTTGCAATCTCGCTTCCTATCACGAGCAAGAAATTTTGCATGATGTGGAGCTTTTGCTCTAGTTTCCTCTCCAAAATCGAACCTAATTCTGTCACCACCGTATTATGTCACTATCCTACCACTAAAAGCAAAATGGCTGCAAGATCACGAATCATCAAGGGTCGACCATCGGCAGAATTCTTAACCGCAAGATGTATACTGAACCAAATTCAACAGAACAATCGAATAGAGGGGGGGAAAAAGAACAAAAACACTTCTCAAACCAATATACACAATCCCTTAACTAGGCAAAATGCATTGTCTGTCAAAAGACTTCCCTTTGTGAGCATAAGCCAAATATTATGAACCAAATATTATTTTAACATCTTTGCAATAGCCCAACATCTTCAACTCCTCCCAATTATTTGGTTCGGTTCTATGACACCATATTCTTTATTATAATCTTCGTCGCTCTCTCCAGATTTTCTCCATGCATCTCCACAAAATCGAGTAGCGTGAATATAAGTACGTACCCAAAAGAGCATATAGATGTCACTTAATATTTTTGTGATCGAGCTACCTTTCGTGAAGTTCTCGAAGGGACTTCTGAAGTTGATAGTTCTATGTAATCCATCCTGATGCTCCAAAGAATATCCGCACACTTTTTCATCGTAGGCCGGTTATGTTGCTGAGGAGCCAAACACTGTAAGGCTAATTCAAAAACCTTTACCATTACAAATATATTTGCAGAAGACCTCTCCAACCGAGGATCCAAAGTTAGGATTGCATCTCCATCAGAAAATTCCTTTATAACCTGCTGTTAAAATCAATTGAAATCAACCGACGTTCCCTCTTACCTGTCCTAGTATAGACAAGGCATACAAAAAAGAGTTAATTTTTCAAAAATCATCCAATGAATTTTGCTCATTAGAGAGAGAGAGAGAGAGGGGG
>CAIGRT010152771.1:0-31930 GCA_903798405.1 Fraxinus platypoda | reverse complement strand
TGATTAAAATCTGATTTTAATCTAACTTAAAGTCAAACAATCAATATTAACCACATATTTCATGGGTCCCACATCTTTTCAACCACGCATTTCAAAAATTTCTATCATAATCCACTAAAAATCTAATTTTAATCCCCACCAAACACCCTCTTAGTTTGTGTTCTATTAATCGACTCCGAGAACAAATTAACACTTCAACGAATTCGAACTTAATTTTTTAACATTAAACAAGTATATGAAAATTATCCCATGAAGGAAGAGTAATTAAAAGTTCTCAACCAGTATTCACTTTCTCTATTAAGAAATTCCTCCATTTGTAAACCTCCTCGGAGAAAATTCCAACCTTTTATGCGATATGGTTTCCGATTTCAAACCTTTAAAATGCGAGGTTTTGAATTTTTAACTTATTTAAATCTAGATATTTTCGGTTGATGTGAATGTTAAAATCGTACATGACTTTTCATTTTAATTTAAGAGAATGTCAAGTGATTTGACGAGTTTGCTTTTAACTTTAAGTCAAGTGATAGTTGCATGGATTTTCAAAACCTATATTAACATTTTTGGTCATATAGGATAGAGATCGAAAATTGCTGATTGAAATAAATTGAGGACCATAATCACATAAAATGAAAAGTTGGAGAGCCCAATCGTATTTTTCCTTTCTTTAGTCCACCTCTTTCGGTTCCGCCCAGTATTTTATTTCACTTTATACTCTTCACACCGGAATTTATAAATTAAACAAATTCTAAGCCTGCATTTTCACATCATATTCATACACTAGAATCTCGCCTCCCCGCCTCTTATGGATTCCCAAGATTTCTCGGCACGGCTTATGCACCATCAGCCACAGCACCATCACGCGCCGCCGCCACATCCCACCATGCTTGTCGGCGGTCAGCCGCAAACCCAGCTCACTCAACCACAGCACAACAATTCCTACCCCAACAGTACTGTCACTCCCACAAGCACCAACGTTAACAACAGTGGTGGTATGATTCACCACCAGCAAAACCCGAATGCAAATCCAAACCCTAGATTCCCGTTTAACTCGGTTGGTGCGCTGAAACAACTGGATCATTACTCTGATGGGCCGCCTTCTGCTGGTGCTGGAGGGTTTAGCATCGAGCCATCTCGGAAAAAAAGGGGCCGACCCAGAAAGTACTCCCCTGATAACAGCATTGGGCTTGGACTTTCGCCTACTCCTGCTGCCCAAAACTCATCTATGGTTGTTCATGGGAATTCCAGCGGCGGCGGCGGTGGGATCTCATCTCCGGAAACTCCTGCGAAGCGTAACCGAGGCAGACCTCCGGGTTCTGTAAAGAAACAGATGGATGCATTAGGTTGTTAACTTGTGCATTTATCATGTGCTATGATTATATACTGATTACTGTGTATGTATAATGTATATTGAATGGATATAAATATGGTGTTATGCTGATTTATGTAGTTTTTGTTGGGCAGGAGTGCCTGGAGTTGGCTTTACACCGCACGTTATTACCGTTAACGCTGGCGAGGTAAATTAATGTGTTCTATTCATGTTAATTTCTATCGGAACCATGTTATCCTTTTGACAAATATAGTCCTATAAATAGTTTTGTCCATTACAGGAAGCAAGATCAACAGTTTTTTCTTAATAGTCCATGGGAATCTTTGCATTATCTCTTACATTGCAGCATCTCTAGGAGTTACAACTTGTAAAATGACCTGGCATTTAGATACACCATAACTATAAATGGGTCAGTTTGGCCAAGTGATATTTGAAATAGTTCCATTAACTCAAGGTGCTGGAAATCAAATATTGTGTTATTCTATTTTATTAAGTTAGGATATAGTTCACTTTATATCCAATATTAACTTTGAGGAGATGTCTGAAGTTCATAACATAATAATCTGCAAGTATCCAACTCTAATGAATTAAGTAAACGAAACGTATACAATCTAGGGTATAGGAGGTTGCCAGCTATTGTGCTAAAATTTGGAATATTCATGTTTGAAGAAATGCTGTAAATTCCTTGTGGAAATCTCTTGAGATCATTTCGCATGAATCCATGCACATATATAACTAATTGCTTAATTTTTATATTTTTATTTTGGGAATTAGTTAATGTGTTGGACAGCATCTACGCAACAAGGGATGTGAGCTTGACTGATTGTATCTTTCTCTAAGATGATCAATAAAGACAGATGAAGCTGAAGGTTTAAACTAGAAACGGATAATTAGGTTACACTGTTGGCGCATGCTTACAGCACGCGACACGCGGTGCATGAAAATTAGGTTCCTTGGACCATTTCGTTTTTTAGTAGAACGGGATAAGCTGGGAAACTGTGACAAATTCATCCGCTCCATGGTTAACTGGTTGGTTGAGTGCTGTTTTTAGTTTTTACCAGTTTTTATTTATCTAGTTATAAAGCTTATATCCGCCCTGGTATTTGGTCAGGTTCTCGGTTGAACTTTCCGATTCGGTTTTAATAACATTGGTTCAGCCTTTAATCACTAAAGAACGCTAGTTTAGTAATACCCAAATAGATCTAGCTCATAAATCCATGATATAGGTATATTGAAGTTTAGCCGTGCAATATCTATAGAGAGAATCTGTCATGAATTACTGCCTTTGCAACTCTTTGTATATAATTAATCAGTAAATTATTTTCTTGCATGGGAATCTAAGTTTAAATAGCTTCGCAATGAGCACTAGTCCTGCTAAATTTTTTCTAAGGAAATATTTTATCAAATCAAATTCCTTTCGCTTTGGAAATTTGAATGTAAAAGGCTGAATTATCTAGGTAGCCTATACTGTGCTCTAGCTCACCAGAGCATGGAGCGAGGTTCCTAAATCTCGATTATAGCTGAAGCGTGAACAGAAAATAAGTATGTAAACATATAGTTTGAAAATGATATGGGAATAGTTTTGTATTGCAAGTACCGAAGAGAATAAAGAGAAGAAAGAAGGTATGATAAGTACAGGGCCACACTTGCCAGTTGCTACATTACCTATCCATGTTACTGACATTTTCATTCCACTTCACTTTTGGAAAGGAAGGATTTCTCTCTCCTGTCAAAATCATTGTAATGGAAGACCTCAGGTAAATACATTAAATGATTAGTGGGACTGCAATTAAATATCTGAATCATGAAAAACATTTTTATATAATGAAAATTCTCTCATAAGAGGTTGAGTCCTCAAAGTATTGGATTTCCATCTGCATGAATGTGCTCTGGATTCCGTAACTTGCTGAATTGAGGACCAATTAATGGAGTCCACAATTTATTTATCCTAGATTGTGGCTTGTCACTTAAAAACGAACATAGCTGTCCACGTTGTGTTCTTAACCTATCTATAATGAGCTAAAACGCTTAGGAATTGAAGATATATGACATAGAATTTAAAACTTATAATACTATAAGCTAACCCATTGCTATATTTTTTTTAGGACCATAAGTGTCTCGGACGTGTTTCTAACCTGTCATTGTTGTTCCCTCACCATGGAAAGCAATAAAAATCTTGGGCACTACACTTTGATGGGACGTTGGACACCAAAATCTTTAGTTTGCTAGTCCCTCCTAGTTTATAGAGAGAGGGATCTTGCCATCTTGGTTAGGAAATTATGAGCATGTTTGGGGTGGCTTATCTTAAAGATAAGCAACAAATGTGTAGCTTATTTTTAATGTGGATCCACCTACATTCAAAATAAGCTAACATAAGCTATACATTTGGAGCTTATTTTTATTATTAGCCACCCCAATCATGCTCTATATTTGAATTGCAAGATGCTTGGATTTATAACTCTTGTTAGAAGTGGGCAGTTGTAGTGATTGTTATTACGCTTGAACTTATAACTCCTGTTAGAAGGACTGTTGGTTATTTAATTACATCTTAGTGATGGAAGCATAATAACTAAATAACTGTACAATCTATTTATCAATGAATTGTTTTTACTGTCAAACGAAAACATTTATTGTCATATGTGAACTTAATTACTCAATGCATAATAATTTATGTCTCCAGAGTTGTATCAGATGATTTACCTTAGGGTCCAGGTAATGTCAAGCATATCATGAGATCTTTTTGGTTCAGTTTGAATTTAATTAACCCAAACTTGGAGTCTTAGGACGTTGAAATGCTAACCTGTTGGGCTTATTCGTAATATTCTTGTATTTGACATTTTTTCGAATGCTAACCTGCTAAAGTATGATGTTGAGTTCCACAAACATTGAGGAAATAAATGCCTAGGATTAGGTGTAAATATGAATTTTCCAAGCATTGAGTCATGGCAAAGAAGTCATGGAAACACATTGAGCTAGAATTTTAAGCATGTACAATCCTAGTAAATTTGTCGACTTTCCTTCCTTTTACATGAGAAGGAAACGAGCATAGTTGAACGAGGCTGGTTCCTGTTGCAAAGTCCAGGACTTATTTTGTCCATTTCTTTATCCTATCGAACTGAATAACTCTTCATTTGAGGGGAAAAAAAATTGTGCATTTGTTGCAGCTAGGGTCCCTAATTTGTGAACCTTTTGACGATGGTGTCCTGAACCTTCAATTTTAGCACCCACTCAAAATTCTTTTGGTTTCCATTTGACAGTTAAAAGGTCAAATTTTGGATAAATGACCATTGTACCCTTAGTATAATAACATAAAAAGGAAAGCAAAAACAAAATTAGAGAAAAATAAATAAAGAAAGGAGAGAAAAAATTGAAACAAATTTTTTTTCTTCCTCTATCGTACCAAAACCCACCCACCAAGACCCCCCATACCCCGTCCATAATATCACCACCTTCACCTCCCACCATGCCAACCCATTGCCGTCCTAGCCCAACTGGCGCCGTCGATCCCCACCAAGCTCCAAAGAAATGCCCTCCTTCTTCTCGAACAGTTTTCCCAAAAGTTCTACTTAATGCCAGCCAAGAATTGCAATCCAAGAACACAACCAAGAATTGCAACCCAAAATAGCAGCCCAAACTTGCTCAAAACTCCCAAAGTCAATTTCCATAAAGAGAATGTTGATTATAATTACAAATACAATCCTAGACCTCTCATAATGATGAACTCCACAATGGGAATTATGGTGAATTCAGCCATGTGAAATCATTTTTGTATTTCAGAATATTGATCGCTGTCATAGGGCCACCATTTGTCGCATCCAAGAAATTAATTGAACCCCATCGTTTGCCGATTACATGCCAAAATTGGACTGTGATATGCCAAAAGCAGTTTTTGGCATAAAAGAAGTCGCCCAAAAAATGAAAATTTTGAAAATGGTTAACTTTGTGACATTTGATCAATCAAAGTCAATACGATAAACATAATTTTATTAATCACGACATAAAAATACATGCATCAAGAGTGCACATCCTCTTAAATATTAGAAAAACAGGTTTAGAAATAAAGAACACATCACATTTTCCAAGTCCCAAGGAAGAGCAATTAAAAAGGAAGTTCATAAATTCCTTTGATGTAGAGGCCTGTAAAGAATTCGAAAGCTTTGCTATCTACAACTAATTGCCAAGCTATTGTTTTTTCTTCAAAAATTATGTAGTTCCATTTATTTCCAAACTACCAAAGAAATAGGCAACACCACAGCTTTCCATTTAACATCACCAACGGAAGTTAAAATATGCTAACCCTTAAATCTCAATGAAAGTGAAATTTTAAGCAGTGGAATTGTTATCAGAAGTTGAACAAAGTTGATGGAAACATTTTTTAGGGACAAGACATGACAATCTTGGAAGGGACTAAAGCCAAATAGCAATGGTCCCTTCAGACATCTTCACATAATTTTATTTTGTCCGCATCCCATTTTGTGAAGTGAATAAAGAAAAAAATAGACCTCGAGATATAAACTTGCAAGGATTCCCTAGAGACTTATAGTCTGTTAGAATTTTGTCCATTTGGGTTCATTCCATAAAGAGAATTGCTCTAAAGGAAATCTCCAATGCCATTTTCGTATCAATTCTCAAATTTCAACCTGAGATTACCCATTTCCAACCCTCCTTTGCTCTTGCTATGCATGAGAAAAACTAAATGTGATTGCATTAAATCATGTGATGTGAGTACACATGTTAATTTTCAAGAATCAGATGTGGAAGAAATAATTGATCAAAATGAGATAGTTACATAAAATGAAGTGCCATTGTCATTGGGTACAATACACTTGAACATGTTTTTTTCTCTATAGAATATGTTCAATTGATGGTTGAGAGAGATCAGCTAGGTAAATACTCGAAGAAGATTACTTGGTTGGAAGGAATTTTTTTGTTTGTGAAATATGCTATGGTTTAGATTCATATTTAGCCTACCCTACATCCCCAACTAAAGCTGAAAAGTGGCAACTACGTTCGTGTTTGGTTTTCTTAACCAATGTTGGTATCGATTTGCAGGGTTCTCGAGTTATCAATATTTGTTTTGACTTGTTTAAAATACATTTGAGGATCTTTTGGTGGTGTTACCCTCTAAAATTTCCTAATCACAGTTATACAGAGAAAACTCTCACGACTTTATTTTTTGTTTGGTGACCTACTTACCTTCTTTTGTAGGATGTAGCTTCAAAGATAATGGCTTTCTCACAGCAAGGACCACGCACAGTTTGTGTTCTATCTGCTAATGGTGCCATCTGCAATGTCACCCTCCGTCAACCAGCAATGTCCGGTGGCACCGTAACGTATGAGGTCTGCAGAATATTCATTTTAGACCTGTCTACATTTAAATATTTAGTTTGGATGCTTAAAATTTTGTCGGAAATGCTATATATGGTTAAGTGAGATCTCAATATGGTCTCTCTATGATGCCCTTTTTCCTGTTGGTGGTTGCATGGGGTTCTTACTGTAGTCATCTACTGATGTGTCATATATAACTTTTCCATGTGTTGCTGTCCTGCTTGTGTGTCCATGCTAAGCCTGCCAATAACAGTATGATATGCGTTCCACAATCTGTAGGCTTAGAGATATTTGTTAAGCTAACAGGTTGTGGTGACAGTACCAGATATTGAGGCTCCCTATTGTATTTAAGTTGCACTTTCCATTTCAGTCTATCAGCTCTATTTTCATCCATTTCTTCATTAGATATATTGTATATATGTTTAACAAGTCATTCTCGATAAATTTGCCTGGGAATGGATGTTTAACATTGAGATTAAACTATGGATTAAAAGGTCGGCATTATCTGCTTTAATTGAATATCACAAGTTTTGCGAACTCAGAAATCCTCACATGCTACGACGCTTGGACTCTCCAAAAATAAAGAAGTATCCGTGTCGACATGACACGACACGGATACTGACACGGGATATGGATCGAATCCTTAGTTTTGAGGTTGGACATGGCAGCAAAAGGGAGAAGACGGCTGCCTTTTGGCTTCGCGTCTAGGGTTTTGCTGGAGTCGAGGAAGGTATATGGGTGCAGAAAGAAGGTAGACGAGAAGACGGCTGCATTTTGGCTTTAGGGTTTCGCAGGAGTAAAGGAAGGTAGAGGGATGCAGAACGAAGGTGGATGGATGCAAAAAGGTGGGAGTTGGGGAAGACGAGGTGGCTATTGGGTTTGCTGGTTAGTGGGCTTGTAGTTAGCTTGGGCTTTAGGAAATAGAATGTTAAAATTCTAGGTTATTATGAGGATAAGGTTTTAGGCTTATGGATAAGTAGGCTTTAAGGAAAATTGGGTATTTTGTGTTGATAAGTGAGCAGGTTTTTTTTTTTTTAAACAAGTAAAAACAACAACTAAAAGATGAACTAACTGTTTATTTTGAGTTTATTTTTGTATTTAATTTCTTATTTCTTATATTTATGTGTATGAACTTTTTATTTTATAATAAAAATGATTTAGTGTTATATTTTTTGGTATTAAATTTAAATTTATTTCTATAATATTTTTTAAATAATATATAAGATATTGAAATTGTTTTTTTTTTGAAAAGAATTTATTTTGACTTTAAATTTAAATTGATTTCAAATTATAATCCAATTGTTTAAATTGATTATAATCCAATTCCTTAAAAATATATTTTGTAAGGCGTATTCCCGTACTCGTATCCAAAATTCGGATTATTTTTAACCGTATCCCCATATCTTAATTTTAGAAATGAGAAGGATACGACTTCTAGATATATATCTGTATCCGACACCTGCATCGAGTCTGAGCATCATAGCTCACACATACATGTACTGATCAAATGACTTACAACCCTTCTCTTATTATTTAGTATGTTAAGATTCAAATTGAAGAGATCTCTTCAAATCCTAGCTTGTGCCTAGGACGTTGTCAATTTGAGAATGGTTTGCTTGTTACTTCCATTATACTTGCATGTTTTCAGTTGTTTGAGCTTGTGCATAATGGTGCATTCTCTACTTGCAGGGCCGATTTGAAATCATCTCGTTGACAGGTTCCTTCCTGCTGTCAGAAAATAATGGTAACCGCAGTCGAACAGGTGGTCTAAGCGTGTCGTTGGCTGGGTCAGATGGTAGAGTCTTAGGTGGTGGAGTTGCTGGAATGCTTAGGGCAGCATCACCTGTACAGGTATTATTTTGATGTGCTCTCTCTCTCTCTCTCGTGAGTATGATATCAACTAAACCATATTTTTCTCAACCAGATTGTGGTGGGAAGCTTTATTGCTGACGGGAAAACCCCAAAGTCTGGGCCGCCTTCTGCACCACCTCCAAATATGTTGAATTTTGGTGCTCCAATAACCGGTGGCAGTCCTTCCCCAGATGCCTCGAGTGACTCATCCGAGGAGAATGGTGGCAGTCCTCTCAACTCTGGCTCAGAACCTTATGGTAATGTTGGCCAGCCAATTCAGAATATTTCGATGTATTCAAACATGGTTTGGCCAAACTCCACCATCAAAATGCATCCCAATTAACAAACACTAAACTCCTTGGAATATTTACATGTGGTTTCAGCAACAAGTCTAGAGGTCGATTTTTAATGCTAACCGGCGGTTCATTGGCGCTCTTCCTTCCCATCTTAGAGTGAAGGTTTACTTCTGCATAATCATTTTCTTCTCTTCCCATAAGCTATTTTATCGTTTGGTAGGTTCATATGGTCACTTTCATATTCATATATGGATGATTTGAGTGCAAACCTTACCTTGACAGGCTTTGTTTGCCATCTTAGTTTTTTCTCCCTTTTCATTTTTAGTGAAACTTTTCTTGTGCCTGAAGTTTTATGTCTTGAAAGTATTTCATTTCATATTATTAGATGTTCAAGCGTTTCAATGGAATGGGAATCATTACAAGAAAGCTCGTTATGTAACGAGAAAACTGAAAAGTAAAATGAGAAAATAAGAAATGCAGGTTGATTCGAGAAAATCTGGACCTCTAATAACCTCGCCTCCCAAGACAAACAAACTATATGTTTGTAGAAATAATTAATTGACTGCCATTGTTCAATTTGCTTGTCTACTTTCGACTTTGTAGAAATACTACAAATGTTAGGGTATTTGTTCATCCTCGTAAGAACTATTACAGGTACATTTTGTATTATTAGCAATTGTGTGGATTGAAAATTTTTGTCCCCACATATCAATGATGTGCACAATGGTGTTGCTTGTCTTTATAAAAATAGATCTTTACTTGATTTAAAACTCTGAAATAAACAGGTTTTTTACTTTTTGTCCTTGAACCCTCTCCTCTCCTCTACAATGGCAAGGGGCCTAAGTTAACAGGCTGGCCCGGACCCGTTGACACCCCTTGACATAAGCAAAGGTCCCTTGCCTGTTTGAGGTACAAATTTCTTTTGTAGAAGCAACAACCTTTGCCCATTCAGTTAAGTAGTACTCAGACATACTTTTCTAGCAAGCTACTAGGCCAGAGTAGAGTCCCTAAAGTAGGATGGAATGGGAACACGAACAAAACTGTCAACCAAAGACTTGTCTTTGTCCACCACTAAGTGGCGAAGGAGAGGAGTCGAGACAGAAATAAGAGGGACTTCCATGGCTAAAGGTTAGGCACTAAAAGTTACATAACTGGCCAATTTTATACATCTTGTTCTTTGGAGCACTACTGTCAATCATGGGCCAGTTAACTTGTTTCTCCAGGTGGATATAATGGAACAAAAACCCGCAAAATGCATAATCTGAACTGTATGTATGAGCATGAATAGGTTACAAGAGCTTGCAAAGAAGTAATGCCACCTTTCATTAGAAAACACTCAGATATGCATTTCTTATATTAGTCACTACCTTAAGGGCCTGCTTGGGAGTTTTGGAGTACTATGAGTATTTTTTTAAGTATCAATTTTGAGCGTTTATGAGTGGAATGGTTTTGAGTGATTTTAGTAGTAATTTTTAAAAAAGTCCAACCAATGTTTGAGAGTTTATTATACAACGATTCTAAAAGTTTTTTTTTTTTTTTTAAATAAAATCACACATACGTCTCTTAGTGAAATTTTTAAATTACAGTTTCTTGTATAAATTTTTTTTACTCATAAGTTATATTTTACTCATTGGTAATTGTTTTTACATAGAAGTTAGTATTTAACTTAAAAAGTTAAATATTTATTTAAAAATTCAAGTTAGTTTTTTTTTTTTTTTTTACGTAAACTTTACAATTATAAGTTAATTTTGTAATTTTAGGGTGTGTTTGATGGATGTTATTGAGGAAATAATGTATTTTTGATGAGAAATGTGTGATTAAAAAATAAGGAAAAATTATTGCTTTGATGTAAAATATTATTTTATTGAAAAATGTGTGGCTGAAAATGAGTTTTGAAATAATGTATTTTGAAAGAATGTGTACCAAACAGGGGTTTAAAATATTTTCACATCAGCAAATTTTTTACTTATAAGTAACTTTTATATTTTATAAGTGAATTTTTGTAAATTTTTACTTTATAAACAAGTTTTACACAAAAGTTATTTTTTATCATATAAATAATATTTTATTTATAAGTAATTTTTTAATTATAATGTAATTTTTTTGCTTATAAATAATTTTTTAGTTAATATATTTTTATTTACAAGTTAGTTTTGAAAAAAATATGTTGGTTGTGAAAAAATATTTTATAAAAGGTAAAATTAGAGAGGAATATGAGAAACTGCCAAAATTTGTCGATTGGTATGTTGAGAGAACCGATCAAAATTACACATCGCCAATTTTATGTGGTTTTTAAACCATCGAAAACTAGTGTTTAAAAAAAAGTAGAAGGCGCCTATTTTTTCTACCCTCATAAATAGTGTCACTCATAATCGGTCAAAATCGATTAAAAAAACTCTCAAGCAAACCCTAAAACTTTAGACAAGTAGAACAACACTCGTAATAGAGGTACTACTGACCTCTCTAACATGATGGATTGTTGTCTAGATTATGTTGGGTTCTCTGGGGATCACTATACTTGAACCAACGATCAGGTGTGGAAGAGATTGGACAGAGTGCTGATTAACTTGGCAGCTGCAATTTTTTGTCTACTGCATTCTGTGAGGCATCTAAATCAGACTTCATCTCATCATTCGCCTTTATTTCTATAGTGATTTGTTGATGATGACTTAGGGCCTATGGCTTTTCGATTCTTTAACGATTGGACCAAACACCATGTCTTCTCAAACTTCGTCTCTCAAAAATGGTCACTTCATACTCATCCTACGGGGATGGATGCTCATTACAAAAAGTTCTTCATGCTTAAACAAGGATTGCTTTGGTGGAATCAACACGTATTTGGTGATGTTTTCTAGAAGGTTAGGGATGCTGAGTGTAGGGTTGGTAAGGTAGAGAGTGAGCATGGTTTGGAGCCTAAACTAGAGCAACGTGATTCACTACATCGGGCACAACGGTACTGAATCAGACCTTACCCATTGAGGATGATTTTTGGAAGCAGGAGGTCGGTTCATGTTGGGTGTGTGAAGGGGATCGCAACACCCAGTACTTTTACTCGTTCATTCAGGGACGTCACATTTGATCTAGTATCCAGATCATTAAGATCTAGTCATGGAAAGTTATATCTACTCTTGATGGGATTCAGAGATTGACTATCTCTTTTTATTAGGATCTTCTATTTGCTTATTCACAACTCGTGAACCCTATACGTCCCGACATTATTCACAAGCTTGTAACTGAAGTGGATAACTGGCACTTAATCATTCCCCTTTAATTCATGAGGTATGAGAGGTGATATTTTAAATATTGATGCTAACTTACTCGATCAGCATTGTTTGGATATCATACAAGATGATGTGTTTGAGTCGTGTTGGACTTCTTTATTAGTGGTCACCTACTTAGGGTTTTTGTTGCTACTTCTATTATTTTGCTCCCGAAGAGGAAGGAGGCATGTAGATGGACGGAGTTTAGACCGATTAGCTTATGTACAATGTTTAACAAGCTTATCACTAACCTATTAAATACTCGATTGAGTACTGTGTTGTCGCGTATTATATTTCCTCAAAAAATTAGATTTATCCCTGATCGCCTAATTGGGGATAATGTTTTATTGACTCGGGAGCTTCTCCACACTTTGGATACTAGAGAGGGGGAAGGAAATGTAGTGCTGAAGTTTGATATATCTAAAGCATATAATCGCATGGATTGAAGTTTCTTTTATTCTATTCTAGATGGCTTTGAATATGATCAGCTATGGATTTATATGATCAGGCTATGCATTTTGAAATGTTGATTCTCGATACTCTTGAATGGCTACCCCTTGGTTTCTTTCCCTCTTCTCGGGGTCTTCGACAGGGTGATCCCATCTCGTCATCTCCCTTCATTGTTGCTACTAACTACTTTTTTCGCTTACTTACATAGTAGTTTCAAACTTACCCTATTATAGATTATCGGCATGGAGGTGTACTCTTGTCTCACATCTATCTTTCTTTGATGACATGATTATATTCGCTAAAGACCATAAGCAGTCTATTCGGAGGTTACTTGATTGATTGGAGCATTATGGGGGCATTTTTGGTCTGTTGATTAATAGAGATAAGAGTGGACTTATACTACTTCGAAAGACATCCATTAGCCAGATCAGGAGATTGGAACATTTGACTTGCTTTAGACACCATCAACAACCATTTACTTATCTGGGGGGTCCCTTTATATAAGGGTGTTAAGTGGATTTTCTTATATAAAGACCTTATTGAGAAGGTCAGGAGCATGATATTAGGTTTTGCCTATCTTCACTATCTTTTGAGGTCGGGTCCCACTATTGAAATCCGTTCTTTTCTTATATCACTTTATTTATTTCAAATCATGCAGCCTCCTGAAGCTATGCTAAAAAAATTTGAGAGCATCTTTGCGTGATTCCTTTGGGACTCTAAGGATCAAGCGCAAAGATTATACCAGAGGAGATGGAAGAATCTTTGCCTTTCTATTGATGAGGGTAGACTAGGCTTCAGTAAATTGCATGACATGGTTAATACGTTTTCCCTAAAGGCTTTTTCGTACATAGAGATCGTTGTGGGCTCAATTCTTATTGAGCAAATATTGTATGGGGACTCGATCTCTACTTGCATCTGTTCCATATTCAGCTTCACATATTTGGAGGTGGTTGCAGTTGGTTGGACAACAAGCCTGTTGGATGGACGAGGCTACTTGGCGTCCTTATTCTCACACCGACAATGCTATTTTGCAAGGGTGTAGAACATTTATGAAGACTCAGGATTGGATATTCGACAATTGTTACAAGTATTTCCACCATCTATGGTTCAACAGATTGAGGTTATACCTCTATGGACAAATGCCTCGGATAGGATTATCTAGAGGGATACATCGAATGGTAGTTTTGTTACCAGGTAAGCTTGGTAGCTAGTCCGCTTTAGTCGACAGTCTCAAAATTCATTTCGAGTGATGTGGAGCTCCATTATTCCTACTACAGTTTCTATCTTTCACTGAAAACTTGGACAGGATTGCTACCGATCGATGTGGCCACTTAGAAGAGGATTGACTGTCACATGGCCTCCCGTTGTCAATGTTGCTTGGAGATCAAGGCTAGTTCACATATTTTCATAGGCAACACCGTTTCTGATCATGTATGTCATCATTTTGGGGATATATTTCATGTTCCTAAGAGATCGGGTGATGGAGTTAGATCCCGGTTTCACAGATGGAAGTATTTGGGCTAGTATGTTCGTAAGGGATACATTTGCATTGTCATTCCCTAGTTGATATTTTGGTTTTTATGGCTTGCGAGGAACGATGCGAAGTATAGTGAGATATGCATGGAGCTTAGACATATCATTTGGAGAGTCTATTGCATGATTTCACTTCTCCATATGGGTCCCTTATTTCGGCCTTTTCCTTGGCATGGAGATTTGATTATCGCATCAATTTTTGGCATTTCTTCAACTCTTCTTCCCTCAGCACCCCATATATTGGTTTTTTAATGTACTCCACCGATGGAATCTTGAAAGATTTACACCAATGGATGTGTCGATGATGAATTTGCTAGTGCTAAGGGCATTATTGAGATCAGGATGGACTATGCAGTAGGACCTTCTCGTCATCATACGGAGATTGCCTTGTTCTAGAGGCCAAGTTAGGGGCTATATCTTAGATGGGATTTTACTTGCTTGATGTCTTGGATTATCAAGCATTTGGGTGGAGGCAGACTCATATGTGGTCGTTCATTGCATTACTAGGAGTGGAGGACCATAGACAATTCAAATAATTCTCAGACGAATCAAAAACCTTAACTCACTTGATCGTACTATTGTTTCTCAATGTTTTAAAAATCGACTATGGCATCGACCCGAAATAGTGAAAGGTCAAAGATCGAAAGGTATTATCAAAAATTTAAAAATTTAAGTCGAGATTTAATATGATGTCAAATATACCAACAAGGATATATTTTGACTATTTTAATGATTAGAAAATAAAATAATTTGTAAGTTAATATAATAATAAAATTTAATTTATTCTACAAGTACCAATGATATTTAAAAGAAAATATGAAAACAGAAGAAGTGATGGGTCGGCCCTTAATATATTAAAAGAAAAGAAGTTTCCTCATCTGGGTCAATTCACTTAGGTTTGCAATGGGAGGAGAGGAAAACAGCGGCTGGACAAAACTTCAATATGAGAGAAGGAAGATGATATAAAGATGAATTGATGTTGGCCTTCCTCCTTTCGGGTTGAACAAAAGTAAGGTAAAAATATTGAATATAAAGGTAGATTTCATTTCGGATATAGAAAGGAGATTCAAGTTTAAACTTTCAACAATGACAGCTTTCTTTCGGTTTAATCTTTCTTTAAAAAATAAAAAATAAAATAGGATCCAACTGATCAACTCGTGAAAATCATGATCCGGTCACCGGTTCCGATTGATCCGATCGGTCGATCGAGTTTAGCACCGATTTTAGATCAAGTTTAGTACAAAATCAAATCGAATTTTCGACCGACTGGACGAGTATAGCACCGGTTTTAGATGAAGTGGGTTTTAGTACATAACTGAACCGGTTTTCCAATCGGTTCCCAATTTTTTCGGTTGAATCTACTGGTACGGTTCGATTTTTATAACATTACTATTTCCCACACTAATAGTAAGAAGAGTCATGTTGCCGATTCACTTGCATTCGGCGATTGGGATCAGCACTTTTATCTAGACTTCTTGACCTACCACGACGACTTTGAGCACTTGCATAAATTGACAAATATGAACTTTCTACTATTAGACGACGTTACTTGATTCTCACCTAACTATTTTCGTATTAAAAGTAATACTTCCCCTCTTATTCATTCCCTTCCTCCAGTTCTTGTGAGCACCGGCCCCAGACCAAAGCCAACTAGGCAATGGCCTAGGGCATCAAAAAGAAAAAACTTTTTAGGGCCAAAAAATGCAACAAATGGATTCATTTCTTGAAAGATCATTTAACTATAATTTTCTTTGATCGATTCTAACTTGGTTCAACTTATCTAAAATAACTTTTCTCGAACTTAATACACATGATTAATTATGAACTACCAAACAAACTCAATATTACTATGGTAATATGGTCTAATTCGAAAATTAATATTATTCATTAAATAGTTCACTTTAACGTGTTATAACTCGAACTTGGTTTATCCCAAATGTATTTTTCTCAAATCCTTAATATGCCATTTAATAAGATTTTCGAAATGAGCCCAATATTTCAATCCTACAATAAATACACATTTAGCCTAAATATATTATTGACCTACCAACCTATTTTTACTTTAATTCCTCGAGTTCTCAAAGTTACTAAAGGTTCTCAAATCAAAATCATTAGAATTTGTTGTTCTTTCTCATCCCTAAATAATAATCTTAGCTCGTTATCTTATTGTTTAAAAATATATCTTTCTAACTAATTATAATTTAGTCCCTAAGTTTTACGCTTTTGCATTTAGGACCATCTCGTGTTTAAGCTTCGAAAATTGCCTTTTCTCCTCATGAGTCATCCTAATGGTTATTGAAACTTTCTCAACATTTTAAATTTCCTAGAATTTGCTAAATTGCACCTTACTCGTGTTTACCTAATTTATAATTCCTGGAGATTATTGTTTACACTTAATAATATTTTACGATGAACAAGATAATTTTGTTAAATATTATGCTAACCTAATTTTTCGAGTTCTCAAAAAGGACATCATAACAATTAATAGCCTAGGCCTCAAAATCTCAGGGACGGCCCTACTTATGAGTTTGATTTTATATACAAGGTTGGGGATTCAAACCTCTATCAGCCTCTCAGGATGGAACCTGATAATTCACTACTGAGATCATGTTGGTATTTTGCTTCAAAAAAAAGAGAAGACAAGCAAGCAGTACATAATTCTAACCAATACGGACCATTGCAATGTATTCAAGAGCAAACATGAGTTTCACCATCTGCAGTACCACATTTGTATACCTAAATAATTCTAACCAATACGGACCAGTGCATGAACTACCATTATCGTCCAATTTAATAATAATGTAGAGTATAATTACATTTCAGGAAGCGATGAAAGGGTTGGAGAGTAGCCTGGTATACTGTGCAATAACTACAGCGATTAACTGCTCCAATGTAATGATGCCACTCTTTTAAGCTTAAGCAACCGGCTTTCTCCAGAATAACCACCCTTCCAACAAAGCCCTGCCACGTAAATGCTCTGTTGACTTTCAGAAGATAATTGGGGTTATCTTTAGCACTTGATGTGCTGCCAGTGTTTGCCTCAAGTCACGTCCTCCATCCAGTCAAATCATCTCTCGCCCGATCAGATCATTCAGATTCATCTTCATTACTTTTGTTGTCGACCGATATAATTTATTGCCAACTCTTACAGTGTCTTTGGGAAAACAATAGTCACACATGATAGCACAAACCAAGTTTCTCGATTCAAAGACTAACCCATCAAACATTGCAACCTGTGTTCCTCAACCATTGTAGTGGAGATTCCGATTTTGGGAGCCTTGACCCTGCTGAGATTGCTGCTGAGAGTTCTGCATGCTTTCTGGCTGTGTATTGTAGTGGTTGAAAGGCTGGGAGTAAAGGGGATTGAGCAAACTCTGTAAACAAGCAAAAATATCACTAACAAATTCCAAAATATAAATTTAATAAAATCGGGTGAAAAAAAGGAAGAAATATTCCAGTTTCAGATAAATTCCGCAAATCCCCGTATGATTTTATTAATTGGCAAAGGTACCTCTTGAAGGATATGGTGAACGTAAGTTGATGTATACTTAATGTTTTGAGCCAATTTGATTAATTACCATTTTTCTATATAATTACTTAAAAAGAGAAACCTGAGATTGAAGTGGATTGGCATTGGCCACACCAAAGTGGTTCTGAGAAGCATCATCCTGAGACGGATCATTGTATGCGCCCTGTGTAAATAGCCCTTGTGAACCATGGGCCATATACTCCTGTGACATCAGAAAACTGAAATCACACTCCAAAAGACCAAAAGCAACAGGAAGGAACACAAGACAATCCACAATTTAACATAATTGGAGGAACATAATCAGACATCAAGACGGGAAAATTTCAAAAGTAATCACGTAAAAAATCTTCTGCATTTGACAACTCTATCATCAATGTACAGACCCAAAATACACAATGATTTCTCCAAACAAAAAGCATTAATAAGGATATAATGCAGTAAAATATTTTTTTTCCCCTGTTTCTCGTAGAGGGTTCGTGCCGAAATCCTTTCCTTCTAGGGGCTCAGATCGTAGGACCTGAGGATGTCATGTCCAGATTGGCCCACAATCAAAGTGCGCAGCCAAACGGTAGGAAAAAGACAAACGAAAATATACATTACCAACCTGAGACATGAAATCATTTCCTGTGGCAAAATGAGAGTATCCAGATTGAGAATTCTGGTTCAAGAAGCTTCCAGGGAATCCACCTTGTGTTCCCTGAGCAACATAATCAACAGTATATCCACTTTGAGAAGCCTACATAGCAACAAAGATCAATAGGAAATGAACGTCAGCTGATCATTAAGGAACTCAGTATGATGACAGTTACGATGATGGTGACGAGAGTGATCATATTTCAAATTCTGGCTCTGAACATAAATGAGATCCTGATGAAGACACACAAGGCATAAAGGGAAAGAATTGTACCTGGGTGGAGTAGTCGACAACATTATACGGAACATGTCCCTGACCATCAAAATCATCGCCCAAGAAATCCTGCACGATTATCCAATGGTAAATATGGGGGTGGGGGGAATAGGCATTAAAGAATAAATCAAAAAATAGGTGATCTTCAATAAACCCAATACCTGGGACATGCTACCCATTGAGAACCCATCCCTATATGTTTGGATTGGTCCTTGACCTGTTATCTACATCAGGTAAAAAAAAGAAAAAAGAATAACTCAGAATTTGAACAAAGTCAATATCAAAGCAGAATATTAATTAAGGGAAAAAAGATGCATATACTAGAATTTCCACTAACATTAGAAACATATCCTGGTTGAGACAATGGTCCACCCACAGATGGCTGGCTCTTTGGATTTTCCAAAGCTGAAAAAGTGAAGTTAGACCCAAAATTTCCAATGGATTGCTGTGGACCTTGATGGTGCGGAAGATGGCTGCCCACAGATGCACCAGCATTTCCACGCCCAGCACCAAAACCTTGGCTTCCTGGTTGTGGAATTTGAGGAACAGCTCCAAGAGGTCCTTGTACAGCACGAGTAGGAATGGCATATGGCTGAGCTGGAGGGGTACCATGGTAAGGGATGGGCACTCGAGGCATTGAATAACCCGCAGGATGAACACCTGGTTTGTGGGTACCATTGGATGGGCCAGGTGGCATGTATGAACCTGCTTTAAGAACAAATCTTTTAGCTGCTGTAGATAATAAAGAACTATATTTTCTGCTTTAAGCATCAAATATAATTATTCAAGCTTGCCTTTTCTCATCTTAAACATTTTTTTCGCAGAGCTCATCTTGAAATTAGTTTGACAACTTAAACTATTTAGATTACAACAGAAATCTAACTCACCCCTGGAGCGACTGCTACTCCTATCGGCATTAATGCTTGATGAAGCACTGGATCCAAAACTATCATTATGAGTAATTCCTGCCCCACCAAGGAAAAGTCTGCGATCATTGTAGATCTGTGCCACATGAACCCCACAACATATTTCAATGTATCATAAATAATCTCTACCAACATTTAACACAAGTCTTTCATCAAATGCCTCACCTTTTTTGGTTTTTGAAACTGAACCATACTCTGCTTTAAATTATTTAGAGGTCCTTCAACCAAGCACTCATGTTCCTGATAAATTAGAATTTCAGAATAGATATGATGTAGAACTAGATTACTTCCAACATTAAATGATAATTCCAAAATGATTCATTATATCCCAGCCCAAAAGAACATTTGTGCAAAATGCCATCAGACTAACCAAATATTGCCAAGTGCCAATTTACTACATCAAATTAACACAAAGCAGAAAGCAAAGCACTTTTGGATTTCCCAAGATAACAATACCAAGTTAACAGACTAGCAACACAAAGCAGAAAGCAAAGCAAATACCTTATAGTGCGTCAATAATCCATTCCATAGAGGCTGTCTGCTAAGTACTTTTGGATTTCCCAAGATGACAATACCATAACGAGCACGTGTGAGGGCAACGTTAAGCCGGCGTGGATCATTGAGGAAACCAATGCCCTGAATATAGACAAAATGAGATTAGTAGATCACATGCTAATCAAATTTTCAACAAATAACATAGCCATGAAATGGCAAGTGCAGGAAGAGTTATACAGCTTCTGCACACACCACAACACCTTTCAAATCATAAAATTCACTAAAAAACCAATTTGAAGCACAAGCGTGGGTCTATCACAGTAAAAAGACTCCACTCGTTTAATTCAATAGATCATCCAGAATGCACCAGTAATCGCTCAAGACAAGAGATACTGGAAAAATATAACTTGATGCTATCAATAATAGAACACAGGGTCGCCGCAGAACATTGGCAAGTAGGTACCACCAACAAGGCAAGATATACCAAAAAAGAATTTAGTCATTGTGCCAATGTCTCAAATTATATGCAAAACACAAAGTTGGAGATCTTCAGATTGCATTCCAAGAAAATACCAAAGAAAAAACTTGTAAACTCACTTGATGTTCATTACTCCTCACGCAAGACAAAATTATATAATCTTTTTCCCTTCCTTGAAATGAGTCCACACTTGCTACCTGAGAGGTAAAAATCGTGTTTCCTTCACAAAGTTCTACAAAGAGAGTTGATTCATGTTGCGATTAGTATGTGTTGCAAATCTCACCTCAATTTCTTTGTATAGCTGCTGCCTTAAAGCACCATTTCTTGACATATAATTTACAATGTAGGCTCGTTGACCTTCATATGGTGTTATAACCCCAATCTACAGAGTTTTAAGCATAACTATCAGCGTAAAATATAAAATCCGCCATGGAACAGAGCTTAAAACTAGAGAAGATCCAAAGGCACCTGACTAGGAACTACACCACTCTTCAAAAATGTAGTCACAATTTTCTCAACATTTGCGGCCTCCGTCCTATTTAAATAGGAAGTTCCACTAGCACTTATTTCCTCTTGTCCCATCTACAGTAGACAACTATGCAGATTTAGCATACCTTTGAAGAACTTAAAAACAGAAAGGGAGAAAAAATAGAAGAGAGTAGACAAGTGTGCGTGAACATCTAGAAATGCAGGGAAATTATAGTTGAAACTGCTATTTACCAGGCATCTAATTTTCATTTAAAGAAAGAAAAAAAGAACAGTAAAAAGTCTGACGTGAAGGTGGAGAAAACATGTAGTAGAAACTATTTAGTAATAAAAGAAAAAATGGCCCACGTCTTTGCATTTAGCATATGTTTGGCAAGTGTTTGAAAACAATATTTTTTATAAACGGATAGAAATGGCGGATACGTAGGCAATACTTGTGGGTCCCACAAAATATATGGATAAGAATTGGTTTGCCAAACATACTCCTAATAAAATATTACGCCCCTGCAAAAATCTTTCACAACCAACTCTATGCGCACAAAATCCATATCAACATCTCCACAAAGGCACTAGGGCTAAAATTAATATGTTTCAAGTGAAACAAAACCACAAAAAGCAATATACCTGAACGTAGAAGAACATGGGACGGTTTGGCACTGGCCAGGGAAAATCAATTCCAGGTGATTGCCTTTCAGTAATGGTCACTCCATTTTGAAGAGTACCTTCATAAAAGCTGTTGGATGGGAACTCTGAAAGTGCAGGATGCATCCTATATTGAACCTAGGATGAGAAATTCAAAGACAAGGGGTAACGTCCAAACTCTTTACAATATGAAGTGGCAGAACTTAAGTAACAAAACATGCAGGTAAACAACCATAACAATAAGACAAGGTAAAACAAATGGCAATTTAACATGGGCACACACTACAATAATGATGACAAATGTAGCTAAGGTCAAGCAATTGTCTGATACAACCATCTCTCACATCAGCAGCTCAAATTTGTGTATATAATATGATCTCTCTATTTGATGCAAGTTTCAATTCATAGTTTCTAATACATTCATTGGAGGACAATAAAGCATAGAGTACAATAGCACAGGCAAACAGGTAAAAATAAAATACAGCATTTAATCAAGCAAGGGGGCATCAGTATGCATTTGTTTAAAAAGGATATTTGAAGGTTTTACCTAGAATACCACATGCAAAGCTTTCATAAAAACGCCTCATAGCTTACTCCTTATGTGCCATTTTTGAGGCTTGTGTCTCAAGACTAGGCGCCAAAGGAACTAAGGTGTTTACCCGTCTGTCTTGCGTTTTCTGGGAGTTTAATTACTAGCCTTAGCCTTTAACACTGTTTTTTTCTAATCTATAATATTTTACAGGTTTTCTGTAATTTTCTTAGCACCATTACACTCTGGAAAGGGGAAGAAAAAAACACCATTACTATTTGCTAGTGGAGGATGATGGCAAAGAATGAGAAGATACTATTATTGATGAGGAGCATGATGTTTAGCAAAGTTCTTAAGGTTTCATTAATCAACTCTAGATACATAAATAAAGGTAAATAACCAGCACAAACCTTTCCCTAACAAACAAATTAAGACATGCATGCATTATTTACCTGCAATCTAATTGGTTTCACACCAAGTAGCACAAGACGTTCGAACAGTGATTGGGCTAAACCAGCACGTGCTGCTTTCTTGCACATAATGACTGGACCAAGCTGGCAGTGGTCACCAACAAGAACAACCTAACATAGAACTTCTAGTTAGAGTCAAATAGATTTAAGGATGAAGTTACAATTTTTTAATACCTGTTTTGCCCCAAGAACCAAAGGAATAATACACTCGGGCTCTGTTGCTTGAGTAGACTCGTCAATAAGCGCCTATTAACACATTTAAAAAAAATAAAATTAACACAACAAAATTAGGAACGAGAATATTAACTATAGTGATCATTGTAAGGTGGCTTCCTCTGCTCAGTTCATTTTACCTGGCGGAATCTGAAATTTGATAGACGGGGATCTCCAGCGCCAACACATGTGCAACAAATGACATCAGCACTCTGTGATATCTCCCTCTCTGTTGCTCGCTTCAGAGCTTTATATTTCTTCTCATCACTACTGGATAACTCTCCTGTAAAATTTAGAGGATCAGGATCAACTAGTAGAAATGATAATTTAAAAAGTGGCTAAAACCTGTAGGTTCAGTGGTATACCAGAATACCATGAACTAGCTCGTAAAAAGAAGAAACTCAATCAGGATACCATAACTTCTAATAGTCAATTGAGATTACTAATTCTAGGAAATCTCCAATATTTAGAATTTGTTGCCAAAAGGTCAGATGACAAGCTCGAAAGAGAAGCATTCTCAGTTCCGTGGATGTTTGGTTTTCATTATTTAAAAATATGGTCCATAAGTTTTGGTCAGGCATGAAAAAGATGACAAACACAAGAAAAAAATGAAAGTAACATGTTCACAAACAAAAGCTGCAATGGCCATTGTTTATTTCGTTTACACATCAAACTACATGTTAAGCCTCCAGTCTGATCTCCATAACAAATTACTACTCGATCAAGCAGTGTAAGAGACATGATTCCACATTTCACATTCATGGCCAACCCCACACTTGTTCTTTAAACTTCAAATGGAAGATAAAGACTCAAATTTGAGTTTACGGCATATAACAAGGGATAATTATGCAGAAGTGCGAAAAAAATTCAACTCTTGGCTTACAGAATTGCACCCAGTCAAACAAGGACCTTCAATAAGACAAGACCAAACACTTGCAACACACTTGAAAGTTTCATATTTAGGCCTCCAACTTTTTTATGTAAATTCAAATATACTACGTAGGACTCTCATAGTCTCTTCAATATTAATAACAACATATGGTTACAAATCTTTCCTGAATTCAATATAAAATGCACCATAAATTATAAAGTCAAGACATAATTTGCAGTTGATATCTGATCAGCTTTTTCCTCTTCTGTTCTTTTCTCACTTCTCTCACACTTTCTTTATCAAATGTTATCTATATAACAATGACTTCATACAAACTGACATCTTATATAATGGTACATATCATTACATCTGAATAAGAAATAACTACATGAAACGGTTAAAGGACCAGCAAATTACCCAAACAACAATGTTTAAAGCTTCGTAATTACAATATAATAGATTCATTCCAAAAGATATCCAGGCCAGCAGAACAACATCGGGCTGATCAATAGAAATACTCCACCTTTGTCATGTCACACCACCACCACAAAAAAAAAGGGTGGGGAAGAGAAGAAAGGAAAAGAAACAAACAAACAAGAAAAAAAAAATCCCACCTTGTTCATCTTTCAGTTGCTGTAACTTGTGAAGTTCACTTTTTTCAGATGTATCAAGATGTCGAACCTGTAAACAAAAAAAGAATGCATGAGATCATAAACACGAGACCCAAATGTGCATAACGATTAGCTTATGAGTTATAGCTAACAAAAAACCTGATAATGCAGGGTTAAATGCTCCACGGGAGAACTAACAGCTTCCCTTGACTTTGCACAGAGTCTGACAACCTGAGCGTCAACAAATAAGTGCATAGAAAGAATACAAATACTCGTATATATCTGAAAATTTTGTTAGTTTTCGATAACTTTGTGTTGTACTATTTTTTTCGTGTCAATGAAAATTGAAGTCATTAAAATTTTCTCACATTATTTTCATAATGTTTTAATGATAAAATATCACATAATGTTATATTCCAGAAATCCAGAATGGGGTTTGTCTTGTCCTTCACATATAGAGATGTCCCACAAATGTCAGAAATAACAAAATTAAAAAATATAGGGCATGCCACATGGTGTTTAAAACACATGCCTGCATATATCAGGAAAATGTCCCTTGAGTGTCGCGAAAATTAAAAATATATAGAAAAGCTGAGATGTCAGACACATCCTAGAGTTTTTGAGGAGCATTTGCGTCCGCTGTTAGACACTGACACTCCACCCTAGGAGTGTCCATGCTTCAAAAGTGAAAACTGAACATTAAGTCTTAAATTATAGGAGCTAATCAACCAGATAAAAATCATTTAACCTCTAAAATACATAAATAAAAAGAAGCATGAAAAAACAAAAAAACGTGCATTAATAGTTTGAACATCATTATGATTTCATCTGTCGTCATCATAAATAGCCACTACATGTCGCAAAGAATCACTAAGCATCTTAAACACATCGCCCCTTTCTCATAGTCATTCATAAGGTGCATGCTATGAGGCAAATATTCAAAACCACAAATCACAATGAGTTACAAAACCAGCTCTACAGGCTAAGCTATCAAATTTTGGTGAGAAATAACCACTTAATGAAACTAGGCAAAAGAAAACAAAGTATTCTAGGCAAGGATTTCATAAAAGAAGCAATTTAGTACCTTCAAACCAGTGGCACTTATCTTCTCAGCTAGCTGGTCTACAGCCACATTACTTGGAGCACAGACCAAAACCTGAGCGGGACATTTAATACCAGTAAATAGAAACAAAAATACATAGTGAAAAAACAACGAGTGTTTTTCAAAGTGAAAGAAGAAAGTAAGCATTTCACATTTTGCAAGGCAAGGAGCAGCCGCGAGCATGGCAATATAGCTTTCATGTCTCAATACTCATATTTTAAATCAAATAAAGGTGTCTGGAAGTAAATAAGTGTTTTAAAAATTTTGCAGATATAATTCACAATAGCATAGTTTAGCATCAGAAAAAAAAAAAAAAAAAAAGAGCAGAACCTAATAGCACATATATATAATATAAAAGCCCATTGTTACTAGTCCTAAGGTGCGCCATAAGATATAAATTAATATTATGAGACAAATATATATTTTTCCCAAAAAATCTAAAATTTACTCTTCCTTTCTGACACTTGTTTAGGTGATATCTTAAGACACACATCTTAAGACTGTATGTTAGCAAGTGTTTGAGGTGCACCTCTGGGTGAGCCTCATTACCTTTAGGCAAATGCTGAAAGATTAAAATCCATTCCCTTCATTAACTCAGACCCTCTTAGCACTGGCTACCCCTAGACGAGTCTCAGAAATGCCCTTTTGAAACATTAAAAACCAGTAACTAATTTACCTGTCCCTGCCCTTGCTTGGCCATGTGATACACAATTGCAGCAGAAGTGACAGTTTTCCCTGTTCCAGGAGGGCCTTGGATCAGACTTATAGGCTTTTGCAGGACACTTTTTACAGCAAAAACCTGCAGAAGTGTACAAGTCAAAACACAGGAAAAACTCTTAACAGGGGGAGGGGGAGTTCAAATGAATAATACCATTACATTTTCTATCTAAGGAACATTCTGCAAACGCATTTCCAAAAATAACTCTGTAATACGATTAAAAGATCTACATTGATGTCTACAAAAACAAAATTATATCTTCCTCGTATAAATGAGATGTATAGCCTCTTACACCGATTACTGTATCATCATGTGTTATCAAACATCAACTTCAAAACTTTTACTTGCTCAAAAATACAATAAATACTTTCCATGGGCGCTCATCTTCACTCTTACCAAAGCTATTTATTCTCTCACTTAACATCCTTATCTTCATGCACCAGTTCCTACTTTTCAAAGGAACTAAACACGTAGAGAGGTCTCTACGATCAAACCAGCCAGAACAAATTATTTGAAGCATATCCAAATCACCATACTTTATAAAGAATAAGATTCAGGTGAAAATTATGGAAAACAAGACCATACTTGAGATGCATTGAGTTCTGGAAGACCCGGAGCACCAAAACGCCGAGGCAGTGCATTACGAACCATCTGAATCTCAACTTCATGGCCTAGCAAGTGATGGTATATGTATCTGCATTGTGCCAAGGATACACGTGCAAATGAAAGTGTTAAGTATGTGGATTATTGATATCACCTGCAGACTAGCTTTGTCTAAACTAAGACTCTCAAAGCTAAAGTAATCAAATTCCCTCCATCACCCCCATCCCAAAGACCCAAACAAGACAAAAATAATAACAGAAAAAATTTCAGAATAATACGTGATCTCGTCAACCAATGACCTTCAAGGCAGATTTTGAAGGAAAGGCTAATCAAGTGTTGTAGATCACCAGGAGTATTTCATGACCTACACATCACACCTCAGAAACATTTTTACTATAAATACGGAAAGGATGCATCATGCATATGCTTTTTTATGTAGGCAGTTACGTAAGATGATAGTGTTTTCACTTCATGCTCTATATCAGCTAAGGCAGAAAAATTACCAAAACATAAAAAGAAGGAAACAATCTTGGGTGAAGAAACCCAATCCAACATGATCCCATGGCTGAAGACTAGAGACAGGTGATATAAAGTAAATACTTGCAAAATAACTTGCCACGCATTATTGCATTGCGCCTTTTCAAGCCTTCCGGACATCACATGCCACGGAGCTTTAAGAACAACAGATTTCTCCCTTCCAAGGGAAGGGAGTTACAGCAGGTGGGTCCCCTTTCCTGGAATGGACAGAGGTTCACTCTCAGGAACTCCATGTTCACAACTCCTCGCACCCCCACCCCCCACCCCCACACAAGATCTCAGTCTCTGTCCATACACAAGCACAAACAGAATAATTTATCCAAATTCTCTGTCTTAATACTTTATTAGACATTAAATAAAGTTAACAAGAAACAAAAATTAACATGTTCATCAACAAAAAAGAAGAACGAGATGAAGTGTGTAGGAAATGTGGCACTCACCCACTGACACTTGTTTCATCCACAGCAAAAGTCTTCATTGCTCCCTGCATCCGATCAAAACTCGTGCTCTTCCAAACAAAATCAACACTAAAACCATGGGTAACATCGACAGGTACACCCTGCAAGCAACATGAACAGAGTGATCAACACATTTTCTAACTTGGATAAAGCAATGGACACAGAAATATATAAAGCAGGGAAAAATACCTGACTAGCACGAAGCTCAAGAGCAACTTCCTCTTGTGCAGTCAATTTTATCTGAGGAAAAAAAAAAGACGAGGGTTGAAAATATACATGTAAAACTGCATCTAAAAAGCCCAACAGACACGCAATCTAGATCCAATTATCTTCTGTTAATAAGATTGGAACCTGCTCTCGCCAACAAGATTGCAGATTATGTCACCAAAAATATATTCAGAAGTCAATGTGATTCGCAATTATATAGGTAGTCACGATGAGTAACAGAAACGGCAGTCAACTAAATATAGACAAAGAGGTAGCATACCACATGTCCAACAGACTGAAAAAATGGATGAGCCGCATCCCCTGAATAACGCAGCCGCAACTCATCACCAGGTACAAGGCGCAACTCATTATCTTCCTACAAAAGACGTGCATTTTTCATTTAAAACGATGAAGGCTACAAGTCAAAGAAACTAAAAGAAACACAATAATTACCTTTGGGAAAACAAAATATGCAATACGCTTTTTGTTGAGACCAATGTCCCATCGAATCGTTATATTATCTTTACTTTGAGACTCCTTCATCATCTGCCAAACAAAAAGCAAAACTGAAATACTCATCGAAATATTGAGAAATAAATTTATTGACGCAAAGAGGAATAGAACTCCAAATCAAAGGATTGAAATGGATAACGTATCATAAAGAGTTCTTGCATTAGGACAAAGAGATCGGTTCATTCAAATAATTAGTGTTTTCTGTTTCCCATTTCTTTTGGATTTTCTTCTGCAAGAGGTAGATAAAAAAGGCACATGAAGATGTAGTTATACCTTATCATAGTCCGCTTCAAGCTTGATTAACGGTGCAAAAACATTTTGATACTACAAAGAATTGAAGAGTATTAACATTAGTAAAATGTACAATCATAAACACAAGTGCCACTTTTATGGATATCACACAGAGGTGATCAAATAGACTGTACAGCTCAAATTCATTAAAAGCACCTGATAAGCATCCTCGTACTTCAAAGCTACAGGCTGAGGTTCATCGTCGACGCCAGGCTTCTCAAGATCTTCTAAGGTTGCATCGGGGTTTGTCTTCCAAAGCTCTTCTATTTTGTTTATTTGTTGTGCACTAATTTGGCGAGCTCTCAACTGCTCTTGTTCAGATGGGACCTGAAATTTTGCAATCAATTGGAAGAACAGGATAAGAAACACCATATAATACTCGGGGAAACAAAACTAAGAATTAACAAACCTTCACAAGCCACTGCAAGAAACATCTATCATCAATAAGTGGGCACCACTGACTCAGGTCCCAATTCAGGTCTTTCAATGCATTGTTACCAAGACAAGGTTCCCTACAAAGCAGGACAACCACACTTTCTGTCTTTGCAGATATGAATCCCAGAAGGAAAACATTTCGGCAGCCACAGTTGTAGCACTCGAGTATTGTTTCTCCCAGGGGACTATCTTTATGAAGACAAACTTCCTTGTGTTTTGCTCTCACCTAGAAATGGTAAAACAAAGCAAATCGAGTAATTGAACCCAGCATGAACCTTACAAAGTATGTTGAAAAATCAATAATCACATAATTCGCAAGCAACAAAATTAATAGAACCACCAGATATATGTAGCTCCTCAAACAAGTATGGCTGAGTCACTGCTTCACTTACTTTACAACAAAATACTTCACCTAAAATTCTAAATGATCCCCTTTTCTTTTGAAATTAGCCCGATAAACACCAAATATATTTTTAGTGGCAAACAAGATTTAGTAAGTGCTGTTTTGTGACTGGTGAAAATTTATGAACTAACATAACCAATCCCAAAAATTCACTCTATATACATATATGTGTGTATAATTGTCTATATAAAGGGGGTATGACATAGAGTGCTACAGAAATGTATTATCTAAGTACTTTTACTACAACTCATGACGCTTGCAAGTGGTGTCGTCCAGGCCATCGACTTGTTACAATTTCTACAATTCACAATAGATTTTACAATCTCAAATGCTGGTTATTGTTGCAGATTCTATTGTCTTTTTTCCAAGAAAAATTGTAAAAAAATAATTGTACACGTTAAGGACCTTTCACATGCCAAGGGCATTTGTGTAAATAATAACTTCTTTCTTTCAAATTTCAATGCAATAAAGAAGTGGTAAAAATAAGCTATGTATAGCCAACTTCTGGTTTCTAATTATACTCTTAAGGCTCGTCTAGTACATAATCTTTCAAGAGTTCACCTCAGGCCAAGTGGTTTTCATTTCAAGAACAAAGTAATAGTCCCCCACTAAACTCGGAAAAATCCTAGTCCCGACAGCAGCATCATGAGATAATCCAAGATATGATCCAAGAGATCAAATTTGCATCCCATGCTTTGGTCATATGCAACAAACAAAATCACAATTGAAAACATGGGGAAAACCATCACCAGCTCCACAAACTGGAAAAGAAAATCCAATAAACTGAATACCATCATGTCATGTGCTTCAATGGTGTCAGGAATTACTTCGGATCATAACCCTCAAATCAAAAGATTTCAGTCATTTGACTGTTTTCAAGACGACTTAGCTTCAAAGAGTCGATTATGCCTATGGGGCCTGGATATTGATAACTAACCCCTAACTATTGATACTCAAACCCATTCAGCCCCTTGTATGCGACTTTTGATGCCCAAGGCGCAGGAACTTGTGTTTTGATAATGTCAAATAATTACTAAATGAAATTTTATGGTCTTTAACAAGGATTAGAAATTATTATTAGCCTCAGTACGAAAATAATATGGTAAAGAATAATAAGATTCTAATAGTAACAAGGTTTGTGGGCAATTTACTGAAATCCAATAATAGTTCTGTTATTTTAGACAGTTCCTGCTATGGGAGACCGTTGAGATCATTCCACACACACTCACGCGTAGAAGAAAACCAATCAAATCTAAGCAAAAAAAGAAATTTAGAAGAATAAGCGATCAGTCATTCCCCAATAGGTCCCATATACACTAATCAAACAAAACGGAGGCAGAGCAATATACATATAAATACATATGCACTGCAAAATAAAACTAATATATACATTTTTGTCCTCGTCACTCACCAAATGATTGACTATGTGCGAACCAGAAGTATTCCCGCGCGAATTACAAAACCATTTCCGGCATGATGGGACATTGCAGCGAACCACACAGGCTGGGTTTGTAACACCACAGTACCTACAAGCATGCTCTGTGAAATCCCCCTTTCCGTACTCAAACCCGTCATCATCCCCAGTCTCTTCAAAGGTCAATCCGCTCATCCCTGCTGCCAACGCTTCCACCACGCCTTCCTTACTATTATTACCACTACTATAAATACCATTATTATTGATGTTGTTGCTACTTATTCCTCCTCCAGTACCACGGGGTTTAGTTGAGGGGGAAGCATCCAACGAGGGGGCTAGATCCGCAGTAGCCGTCTCGGATGAGGCAATTGAGTCGGAAGGTGTGGGCCACGCGGAGGAGGAGGATCGGATAGGCTGTGAGAGCTCTGGGAATTCAGGGTAATCAAACTCCTCTCCTTGCGTGTTAAATTCCAAGAATGTGTAGGCGTCGTTCCCTGTATCCGGCTGCGACGCCGTTTCATACAAATTGTTCGTCTGTGAATCCATGATCTAATGGGAAAATCAGAGTAGATGGGATATACAAAATTGTATTTATATATATATATTCACGCGTGTTTAGGAATTTTAGGGAAAAGGAGAATTGAGAAAGAAGAATGAGGGTTAGGGTTTGATGGTGAGGTGGAAGGAGATAGATTCTACGTGGTATGTAGCTCCAACACAAAAGTGGTCTACGATGAAGTGTCACATAAATTGAACAAATTTGGTACTTGTAAACACTTGGTACACAATTTGGCCCAACACACATATGAGAGAGTTGTGTACCAATTGTCCCCACACATATGTTAGAGGATTGTGTACCAAGTGTGTCCCATCATTCACGCGCCTCTTTTCTTTGTTTTCCTTGAAAATGTTTTCTTTTGGTTTTGGTAGAAGTTTGTTTTTCAGCTTTTTTTTTTTTAACAATTGAAAATTCTAGGGGTGTCCAAAAGTCCTGAACCGATCCGGACCGAACCGAACCCGAGCCGAATCGAGCGGTTCTTCATAAAT